>JAQZBX010010324.1:0-44495 GCA_029593785.1 Cabassous unicinctus | reverse complement strand
ACCGAGAGCAATTTATTACTCATATATACTCACAACCCTGGGGAAGAGGACATAGCATGCCACACAGGACCACATAGGAGTTGCACTTGGGAACAGAGTGAGCAAACAGGGTAAAAAGGGTAGGGTGACCCCTGGTTCTCACATTAGGCTCAAATGGCATTATTTCAATAATGACATAAGCTGGCAGGGAACTGAAAGCCCACTACTCACAGACGATCAGGAGTTGTGCCTTGAGCTCATGAATAGGTTTGGCCAGGAGACCTTATCCATGGAAGCAAAGTAGGTTGGTGAACTTTGGGTAAGACATTCAAGGCCCCCCACGTGTTCCCAGAGTCAAGGTACATGTAATATTGCACCTTAATTTTGGACCATATACAAAACAATGTCATGCACAGAAAGACATGGAGAGAGTGATTGTCTTCTTTGAAGAAAAGGATGACACAGACATTCCTTGTCCAGCTCTCAAATACACAGTTACAGTATTTGAGAGCTGGGCAAGGGACCCTGGAGCCCCTAGACCCACTTCCTCATTGCGGAGTTGCAGTGATTGAGGCCTTGGGAGAGGAGTGTAGAGATGAAGACAGAATTGTGCTCTGAGGTCATGAGCAACAGGAGCCTAAGTTCTCCTCTTAAAACTAATTCTCCCTTTTCCTTTCCAAGGGTCACTTTATCACTTTTTTTTCCTGGGGATTGAGCCCAGGACCTCATGTGAGTAGCCTGCGCTCAACGCTCAACCACTAAGCCACATCGACTTCCCTGAGTTGACCTTTTCTTTTGTTTTGATGGTACGTTGTGTTTTTTTTGTTTGTTTGTTTTGTTTTGTTTTTTTCAGGAGGCACTGGGAACCAAACAGGGACCTCCCATGTGGGAGGTAGGAGCTCAGCTGCTTAAGCCATATCCACTCCCACCTCATCACTTTTACTGTCCATGTGCAATGAAGCTGAAATTTAAACCTTTATGATACATTCACTGAACATATTTACTCTTTATTACATATGTACTATATCATTAAACAGCCATTTTCCATCAGAACTTCCTTTTCTCTGTTGCTTGTTTTATACTTTATTATTCAAGAAATGTGTGACAAAATAATTCCTTCAGGTTTATTATCTTGTTCTATAATCTGCCCCAGGTTTTACTCAATTATTTTGTTTTAATCATGCATTATGACCATCTATACAGGAATTCATTCAAATTTGTTACATTTTGATACTTCTTTAGTATCAATTTTTGCTGACATAATTGTTTTATCTGTATGTACCATATATCAATTCTTTCAAATTTATTTAACATTTTTTATTAGTTATCACTATTCACTGATATGCATTTCTAGTATTTGCTTTTTAAAAAAAGATTTATTTTATTTGTTTATTTATCCCCAACCCTTCGTTATTTGCATTTTATGTGTCTGTTCCTCTTTTTTTGTTTCTTTAGGAGGCACCGGGAACTTCTGCTCCCTGCTTTGTTGTATCTCTCATCATGTTTTTCTTCTTGTGTCTCTTGTTGCATTATTTTGTTGTGTCAGCTTGCCATGCCACCATGCCAGCTCACTGTCTTCTTTAGGAGGCACCAGGAACCAAACCATGGGCCTCCTATGTGGCAGGCGGGAGCCCAATTGCTTGACCCACATCTCTTCCCTATTTGCTTTTATAGTATGCATGTAAGATATTGAACTTCATTTGCTAACCCTTCCTGGAACTACTTTCACAAAAACTTTTGTCTCAAGCTCTGCTTTCTGACATGGATTCTGATACCTAAGCTAAGAGAGTTGGATCACTTATAAGTAGGATGGTGATAAGGATTCATTTCTAGTGGCAATTTGGTGAATAGTAACATGTGGCAGGTAATGGCATCACAATTTCTAAAATTTTCACTTATGAAATGAGATAAGACAGGTGGAAGATGAAGTATTAGCTTCGTTGGAAGCAGAGGCATTCAAACAGTTTTGGGGACATTGGTAATTTTAAGGATTATAGAACTAGCTCCTTTTTGTTAAATGATTTAGAATACTTGTTAAATGTTTTAGAATAAAGTTGCAGGCTTGGGAAAGACAGCTATCAACTCAAGAATGCTATGAAGTTAAAAGGCCCCCATGACAGCATTTAAAAAGACCATTATCTCTTCGGACCACAGGGCAAACTGTGCTGAAAATTAGTTCTAAGATTTAATTATATGCAGAGTTATGAAGCAGATTGAATTCACAGCCCTGGCAAGTGTCCTGTCCTGAAGTTAGGGTTCTGATAAAAGAGAGTGGGACTCTAAAATCTGAGATGGGCATTTGGTAGTTGAACCCTCAAATTATGGGGAACCAAAACAGCTCCTTCTTACTTGCTAGAGGTGAACAGTTTCCTCTCAGCTGACAAAGACCTTATTTGAGTAAAAGACATGTCAAGATGATGCTGGTACTCCTCAACATCTGGCTTTTCCTTCCCTTATAGACTTCAGATCAATAGCTAGATTCATGTTGCTTGATGTCCTGGGTGGAATAATGTCCCTGATATCCCTGCTCTGGAAGGAAATAGCAGAGTAACCCAAAGAGTTGCAAGACCTAGCTAAGCTGTACTAATAGGAATTGGAGAGAGATCAGCGCTTGCCAGGGGCTAGGATTGGAATGAGGGTCTTACTAAGCCTGAGGGAACTTTTTGGGTGATAGAAATATTGCATATCTTGACTGTGGGAGTGATTACATGCATTTTTCAAAACTTTCCGTAGTCTCATGGAGTGTCACCATATGAATAATCAGATTAGTTTTAGCTAAAAACTCAAGGAGAACCTTAAACAGATTTATGAAGCTTTTTCTCTGCATAGCACTCTATTCTGATACTCTGCCCTGCAATTCTCTCTTCATTGACAACCCTGAATTTTTATCTCTATTTCCACAACTTAGTGACACCATTAGGCTCTATTTAAGTCCAACTTCTTATACCATGACCTTAAAATTGCCTACTGGCAAAAAGATAGGGCAATTGTAAGGCACACCTTGTTTGTTTGACTTCTCTCAGAGGTCACACTCTTGTACTGCCTGATTTCCAATATCTGAAAAGAATAGTTTAATATACTTTGTCTAGTTTTCTAATATTTTACCATGAGTCCTATAGGATTTATTCCTCACAGTTGAATTTGTAGTAATGCACTTTAATGTGTATATTTCCCTTTTCCTTCAATTCAGGAAATATTTTTCCATTATCTCTTGCATATTTTTCTTATTCTATTTGTTGCTCTTAAGGAGAAATACATATTACTTAATTCTGATATTTCTTTCAATATTGAGATAGCTCAATTAGAGTGATTTTACTCCTTTATTCAACTGTCCCCAGATAGCAATCAGTGATGTATTTGAGGTCTACATTGGTGAAGAATAAATGAAAACTGCTTGGCTTGGTTTCCACTCTTTTTCCTGTGGGGAGGAAAAGCCTGCAGGAAGCAAAACCCAGAAAGCAGGATATTTCTGCTTTCCATGAAGTGAGTCTTAGTGGAACAGACCATCCAGCTCCCATCATGAACAGGCCAAATCCCATCAGTATTGTTATTGCCTGAGTAAATAATTCTGCCTAATTCTAGGGTTCTGGTTCATCTAACAAGGACTTTTGTTTCTTACACTAAGTTACATTCTCTAGCTTCGCCTTTATCAAACATAAAGGTGATATTTTTGTTGACTCTCTGCTGCTGTTTTCTGCCTTTTCAATCTTTAATATATTATCAGCAAAAGAGATGAGAGTTATTTATTAAGACTTCATGAAAATGCCAGAATTTAGTCTATAGGTCAGAAACATTAAGAGATATATCAGAGTAGAATTTGCAGATAAAAATAAAACATGAAGGTGATTTTGGGATGGCTTAGACATTTGATTTATATATATATATATATATATTTTTTTTTTAATGATTTTTTTAAAAAAGATACTTAGATTACATAAATGTTACACAAAAATTATAGGGATTCCCATATACCCCACTTCCCACACCTCCCACATCCTCCCACATAAACATCTTTCATTAGTGTGGCACATCACCTGCAATGAATATACACATCCTGGGGCTTTGCCACTAAGTATGGACCATAGTTTACATTGTAAACCACACTCTCTCCCACACAGTTCTACAAGTTATATGCTGATGCAAAATGACCTATATCTATTGTTGCAATGTCAAACTCAGGGTAATTCCCAAGTCCCGAAAAAGCCCCTGTATTACAATTGCTTTTCCCTCTGCCTGCCCCCAAAGCATCCAGTGGCCACTGGCTCCACATTAATGTTGTAATTTCTTCCATTACTTGAATCACAATATGTCTATAACAGAATACCAGTAAGTCCACTCTAAGCCATAGCTCTCCCTGCAATCCTGAGGAATCTGGGATGGTGATGTCCACTCCACCTCCAAGTGAGAGGGGGCAATATATATTTTTACTAGAGAAGTTGTGAGCTTATAAAACAATCATGCTTAATGTGCATAATTCTCAAAAATCACCCTTCCACCAACAATTTACATTGTTGTGGAACATTTATTACAGATTATGAAAGAACATCATCAGACTATTACCACTAACTATGGTCCATGGCTGACATTTGGTATATGTTTTTTATATGCCTATTACTGATACCATGTATTAGTATTGTACATTTGTTATAGTTCATGAGAGAACACTCTCATATGTATACCGTTAACCACAGTCCATCTTCCACCATATGGTTCACTGTGTTATACAGTTAGACATTCAATTTTAATGTGTGGACAGACCCTTTTGACTTTGGCATTTTGCAGAAGTATATATTGTGTCAGCTTTCCATTGTTACTGCCTTTGGAAACATAGTATATAACTTTGGTGTGTGACTGTAGCTTCTGATGCACAAGTGAGTGAAAGATTCTATAGATTCAGGAGACTTTTCAGGATTTTAAAAACCTGCTCATGGGCTGTTTAAGTCCTTATCAAGAGTGTGTGGAGACACCTTAAGTGCCAAATGGTGCAGGGCTATGAGACCATTTTCAAGAGCTTGTGGGTGCCAGAGTTTCTTGACAAGGGCACAAAGAGAAAAAGAGGGAATTGACAAAGGTGCACAGATCCTAGAAAGTAGGTTGTGTATTGTTGTCAGTAGAAGCCAACCATGCAGGTGACTAGAAACACACTTGTGAGCAGGCTTTTATGTAAGCTTAACTTTTTCTAAAAACATTAACCGAAGTATGGTATATTAATTGCACTCATGGTCCAAATTTGTTTTGCCCTTTGCACCTATGCCTTTAGATAGTGCTCTTCCACATTGATTATAGGCTTGTCTACATGATTTTCTTTGGCCAATCGAGTAGTAAAATACTTGATACAAACAGGCTTGAAAAAGTACTTATGTGATGCTATTTCCTCTCTTGGAACCCTACCACTACAATGAAAATGAGCCTAGGTAGTCTGTTGAAGGACATGATGCAGAAATGAATTTTCCCAATGACGCTATCTTAGATCATCTAGACCGTGGCCTACTTCTTCAGCTGACCATAGACACATGTAAGAACTCAATTGTGATCAGTTGTACCCTGTCGAGAAAAGCAAAACAGCCACGTTGATATGTAGATTTATGAGAGATAGTAAATAGTTGCTTCAAGCCTTTAAGTTTTGAGATGATTTGTTACACAGCAATAACTAAAATAGGAAAAAGAGGTTCTTTAGAGGCCTTTTAAGCATTTTTGGCCCTGTGCCTGCCCCCTGCCCTAACAATTGTTTTAAATAAACATCAAGGAAGCTGAAATTTTGCCTTTATATTCTTAGTTTTAGATATGAGTAGTCAGTAATATATAGGTTGACTCAAATTCAGCTGAATCTTCCCTAAAAGAGTAGAAAGAAAATAATACTTGAGAAAAAGATATTGGAAAAAGAAATGCTTCTCAAGACCTGGAACATCACACAGGTACTATTCCTCACTAGGCCACTGAAAACCCAGTCTTAAGAACCATATTACTAATCAACAGATGCTTCAGATTAGTAATCTGTTAGGTGTTATTTTCCCAGTTAAATGTAAATACAGAATGAAAACTTAATTAGCAGTTTGGTTTTTATGCCTAAGCCATTCTATAACAAGAGAAAAACATCCATTGAAGGGTAAGGCTGAAACTGCCCCCTCAAGAGAATTTGTGGATGCCATCGTACCAGATAGAACTCATATTAAGTTCACCCCTGGGCCAATGAAAATTAAGAGGTTTTGCATCTACTGAGAGGAAAAGAGACACCTCAAAAATAAAATCAAGCTGCCCTCTACTGAAGCTGCCTCTACTGAAATTTCTGATGTTTGCAAGAAAGCATACATCAGTATGCACTAAATTACTCTGCATTAACAAACAACCCCCAAATCTCAGTGGCTCTTAATACAATTTTATTTCTTTCACTTGCCACATGTCCTATGTGGGCTGTGTGGCCTCTGCTCAATGCAATCTTTCAGGGACCTGGGCTTAGAGAGGCTCCATCTCAACACATGATTTCATAATCACCAAGACAAAAAAAAAGGAAGTGGGGAGAATGTTTTGAATTGTATACTGGATCTTAAAGCTACCACATGGGAGAAGCACATGACATTTTCATTCTCATTTTATTGGCCTAACAAAGTCACACAGAAGAGGGAAATGCAATCCATTGTTTGCCTGGAAGGAGAGGTGAAACAACATATCTTAATATTTTCCACAGTCATTCCATGCAACAAATGTTTGTTTCATTCTTCTTATGTGCAAAATACCCTTACTCTCACCCCATGGGAAATAACCAAAAAGTCCTATACAGTCATCCCATCAAATGCAAAGTCCAGGATATCTGGTGATGTATTGTAGTTTCCACAACAGGGGTAGATGTGATGCTTCTTGGTCCAGAGACTTTAGGGTTAAAACAGTAAGTTTTTTTCCCTTTATATACCCACTATACAATGATGGTGTAGAGATAGGGTAACTACAATAACCATTCCCATTTGGAAAGGGGAAAATTGGGAGATGCATAGTAGAGCAATCCTAAAATCCCATTAGATTACTATTTTGAGAGATTTCTCACTGAGAGTGGGCAGTGGCCTTCCTTCTTATGTTGCATGTTCAACTAGGATAATGCAAGCTTCTGTCTACCCCTTAACTACTTCACCCCAATAAGCTATGGATGCTTACATCAGCTCTGTCTCTCTTCCTCATCCTGCAGGGAGTAGAAATTTACCTCTGCCTTTCCATGCTCATCTGATCAGGTACCTCATTCTCCTACCTCTCTGGTGAAGTAGTCTGCCCTGATTCAGCATTGCCTAATGGGTAAGATAATCATGCCAAATAATGTGGTTCAGAGAGAAAGTCTATTTAGCTGTTTAAGGTAAATACTTAACCTTTATCAACAATAATAGTGATAATTTGATTCTTGTTCACTGACACTACTTTATTTTTCAATTTTTTCTTTTCCAGGAGGGAATGATTAAACAGAGAATCTAAAAGTTGAGCTTCCTATGTTAAGGCTTCCTGTTAGCCGTAAGTTGGAATGTCTTTATCATCAGTATTTATGTTCTTCTCTTTAACTGCTTTGATCTTTTTGCACTATTGTGTTCATCAATGATTACTTTTTCTGGACTTTCCTTAATATTAGAAATTACATTTTCAGTGTGCTTATTTTATTTCTCTTTGTAATTTTTTTAAACTTCTATAATAGTGTTATTTTTGCACTAAATTAATTTTCTGCAGACCTCTCTTTTACCTTGCTTTGCTGATCTTTGAGTCATAGTCCAGGTACAGAGGGGAGAGATTAGTTAATTTCTGCAGAGCTTGACCAATTCATTAAGGGACATGGAAGAGTAAAGATAACCCCCAGATGTTTAGTTTGAATAGTTGGGTGGTACTGTTCATCAATGTAGGGAATTCAGCAGAAGGAAAATATTTTGATGGCAGAAATAACTTTCTTTTATACCTTGTACCTAATTGCTTTATCAGTAACATCTCTGTGACAGATTGAGTCATACCCCCACACAGATGTGTTCAATTCCTCTCCCCCAGTCCTGTGGGTATAAACGCATTTGTAAATGGGATCTTCAAGTTTTAACTCCACTCTTGGTACTAAAAACTGTCTTTATCAGGGCTGCTATAAAAAATAACACTAACTGGTTGGCTGAAACAACAGGAATTTATTGGCTCACACTTTGGAGGCTAAAAGTCGAAAATCAAGCAATCAGCAGGCCATGCCTTCTCCAAAGCCTGCAGTGTGCTGGTGGGGCCTGCCAGCAGTCAGTCTGTGCCTCTGTCACATGGCGATGCTTTTTCGTTCTGTCTCATCCTCTGACTTGTGCTTCTGTGTCCTAATTTCCTCTGCTTTTAAGGACTCCGGTCATATTGGGTTAAGGCCCACCCTGATTCAGTGTAATTAGACTCTTCAGAGTCTATTTACAAATGAGTTGTTGTTTCAGCCAAACAGTTTCTGGTATTTTGTTATAGCAGCACAGGAAAACTAAGACAATCATCAGACCTGAAGAACTAAGAATTTTGATTAGTAAAACAGGGGAAAGAATGGATCACAGGGCAGACATGTGTGGGTTGCTTGGGGAGGGAGATGGGAATTAAGGGACTGAGTTTCTAAAGAGAGGGACTATAGAATGTTGGAAAGGAAAGTTAAAAAGACCATTGGAAAGGTGACAAAGTGTTAAATGAATAAGTTTCAAGAATTTACGTCAGTTTTTAGAAGTCAGAACTCCAATAAAAAGGAAACCCTCTCTCTCTTTCTCCTGGTTTCTGATTGTGTATAATGTGACCCTAAGCTCCCAGAATTCGTACTCTCCATAATACCATAATATATATTCCACCTGATAGATTTGTGGGCTCATCTTAGATTCTAGGAATTATTTATAAAATAGAGACTATGATTTTCAAATTGCAAAAAGTAGATAATATATAAGAAAGTACTAATTGTATTGCATGGAAAGATGAATTCATAAAAGAGTCAGACCAATCAGCAGCATAGCATTTTTATATTGCTACATAGTATCCAGAATTATCTTTTGAAATGGCTTTAAACTGTCCTTTTGAGGGAAGATATGGGTTGACACTGTTATTTTCAATATTTTGTTATTTCATATAACACTCTTAGGAGGATACAAATATAGATAGGTTCTTTTCTCTTTTGGATTTTTACATAGAATAGAATTCCCACAAGGAGGATTACTTGGTAGATACATATATATACGCTCACATTTATTTATTCAGTCATTCATTTAGTATTTTTACTGTGTACCAGCAAATTTCTTTCCAAAGGATTGTATGATTTATATCTCTAGCAACACTGTGTAAATTTACTTTGTTTTCACTGTATTACATAATTTTAATGAAAACAATTATTAGGCATAAAACATGTTATTTTTTTAAATTACATAATTTTGTTATGTGTGAGGCCAAGTCTTTTACTATTTTACTTATTTACTTATATGTCTTTTTTTAAAGCATTTTTTTATTAGGTAGTTTTATTGAAATATATTCACACACCCACCATACAATCCATCCAAAGTGTACAATCAATGGCTTTCAGTATAATCACAGAGTTGTGCATTCATCACCACAATTTCAGAACATATTCATTATCCCAAAAAGAAAAGCCCCATGCCCCTTATATCTCCCATTATTGACATTTAGCATTGGAATGGCAACTTTGTTACAATTGATGAAGTATATTTTTACTTATAGTCCATAGTTTGCATTAGGAGTATATTTTCCCACATACCACCTTATTATTAACACCTTGCAATAGCAATGTACAATTGTTCTAGTCCATGAAAGAGCATTCTTTTATGTGTAATATTAACATATATATATTGATTGTACACTTTGGATGGATTGTATGTATTTTTTAAATTATAAAAGGTGTAGGATTACAGAAAAGTTGTGTAAAAAATACCACATTCTCATATATCCCCTTTTCATCAGTATGGTAATTTTGTTACAATTGTTGAAAGAAACTTAAAATACTAACTATAGTCCATAGTTTACATTAGATGCATTTTTCCCATATGCTACCTGTATTAGTCAGCCCAAGGGGGTGCTGATGCAAAATATCAGAAATCTGTTAGCTTTTATAAAGGGTATTTATTTGGGGTAGAAGCTTGCAGTTACTGGGCCATAAAGCATAAATTTCTTCCCTCACCAAAGTCCGTTGCCACGTGTTGGAGCAAGGCAGCTGCCGACATTTGCCAGGGTTCAGGCTTCTTGGATTCCTCTCTTCCCGGGGCTCCGTTTATCTCCGGGCTCATTTCCTCTGTTTCCTCCAAGGGTCAGCTGTAGACTATGAGGCTCTCTAGGCTCTGCCTCTCTCCACAAGACCAGATGTAGACTATCAGGCAAATGGCTCATCTCTATCCCGGGGCCTTCTCTCCTTCCTCATGACCAAGCTCCTCCGTCTGCTCACCTGCTTGGGCTCCAGCATCAAAACTCCAACATCAGAACTGCTGCAACTCTGTCCTTTGCCATGCCTTTTATCTTTGATTCCCCACCCACCAAGGGGTGGGGCTCAATGCCCTACTGACATGGCCCAGTCAATGCCCTAATCATAACTTAATCATGCCCAGATGAATAGACCAATTTACAAGCATGATCCAATATCTATTTTTGGAATTCATAACTATATCAAACTGCCAACTGCTACACTACCCTATTATTAACATCATGTAATTTTATTGTATATATGTTATATTTCATGAAAGAAAGTTCTTATGTTTGTATTGTGAACTGCAGTTCATCCTCCACCACAGGGTTTACCATGTTGTACAGTCCCATGTTTTGTACCATCCATCCCAAGTGTACACTCAATGGCTTCCATTCACTACAAAGTTGTAATGTCATCATCACAGTGAATTTTAGAACATTTTCACTACTCCAAAAAGAAAAATCCCAAACACACTTACACTCCCATTGTTGACCCTTAGCATTGATATAGTCCCTTTGTTGCAATTATGAAAAATACTGAAGTATTACTGTTAACTATAGTCCATAAATTCCATTAGTTGTATTTTCATATATATCACCATATTATTAATACCTTATAACAGTGATGTACATTTGTTTTAGCTCATGGAAGAACACTCTTAGATTTGTACTATCCACATTCCTCATCCACCACCAAGTTCACTGTGTTATACTGTCCCCAGTTTATCCTCTAGCTTTCATTCTATTGACAATTATAAGCATAGACTCTCCCCTTTCAGCCACTATTATATCTATAAATCAACTGCACTAAAATTATACTCACTATAATGTGTTACCATTACTTCTGTCCATTTCCAAACCTTTACATTTAACCTGATTAAAAATTCTATAGACATTAAGCATCAGCTTCCCATTCTCAACCCTCATTCTATCTCCAAGTAATCTATAATCTAGGTTGTAACTCCATGAATTTACTCATTGTATTTAGAGCATATTAGTGATACCATACAATATTTGTCCTTTTGTGTCTGACTTATTTCACTTCAACAGTGAAAGAATGTTCCTATTTCTCCATAGCCTCTCCAGCACTTGTAGTATTCTGTTTTTTCAATAACAGACATTCTATACAGTATGAAATGGTATCTGATGGTAGTTTTGATCTGTATTTCACTAATAGCTAGTGGTGTTGAACAACTTTTCATGTGCTTTTTAGCCATTTGTATTTCCTCTTTGGAGAAATGTCTATTTAAAATTTTTGCCCACTTTTATATTGAGTTGCTTGTCTCTTTATCATTGAGTTGTATGAATCTTTTTATATATCATGAAAAGCAAACCCTTATTTGATATGTGCTTTCCAAATATTTTCTCCCATTGACTAGGCTGCCTTTTCACTTCTTGACAAAGCCATTGGAACCACAAAAAGAATTTAATTTTGAGAACATCCCATTTATCTATTTTTTCCTTTCAATGCTTGTGCTTTGGATATAACATTTAAGAAACCACCTCCTACTGCAAGAACTTGAAAATGTTTCCCTACATTTTTTTCTAGGAGTTTTATGGTTGTAACTTTTATATTTAGGTCCTTGATTCATTGTGAGCTAATTTCTGTATAAGGTGTGAGATGGAGGTCATCCTTCTTTCTTTTGGATATGGATATCCAGTTTTCCCAGCACAATTTGTTAAATAGACTGTTCTGACCCACCTGGGTGGACTTGAATGCCTTGCCAAAAGTCATTTGGCCATAAATATGAGGGTCTATTTCGGAACCCTTAATTCAATTTGATTGGTCTATATATCTATCTTTCTGCCAGTACCATGCTGTTTTTACCACTCTAGCTAAGTAATATGCTTTAAAGTCAGGTAGTATGAGTCTTCCAACTTTGTTCTTCCTCCTCAAATGTTTTTGGCTATTCAGGGCCCATTACCCTTCCAGATACATTTGATTATTGGCTTTTCCATTTCTGCAAAAAAAGCTGTTGGGATTTTTATTGGGATTGCATTGAATCTGTAAATCATTTTGAGTAGAATTGACATCTTAATGATATTTAGTCTCCTAGTCCATGAACATAGAATGCCCTTCCACTTATTTAGGTCTTCTTTTAGCAATGTTTTATAGTTTTCTATGCTTGGTTAAGTTTATCCCTAAATATTTGATTCTTTTAGTCTTTATTATAAATGAAATTTTTTTTCCTAACTTCCTCCTCAGATTGCTCATTCCTAGCATGTAGAAACACTACTGACTTTTACATATTAATCTTGTATCCCACCACTTTGCTCAACTTTTTTATTAGCTCTAGTAGTTTTGTTGCAGAGTTTTTGGGACTTTTCATTTATAGAATCATGTCATCTGCAAATAGTGAGCATTTTTCTTCTTCCTTTCCAGTTTGGATGCCTTTTATATGCTTTTCTTGCTTAACTGCTCTGGCTAAAACTTATGTGCAATTGTTTCTTCTCCAAGAGAAAGCTTCCTTTCCTTTGTTCCTTCTCAGAGAATCTTATCTGTTCTGTTTGTTACAATCCAGCTCCTGAAGGACACGAGTTGGTGAAGCTGCAAGACCAAAGAACACACCTGGCATTTATTCAGGCATAAGCTATTTTGGGACTTATGGACAGGAGAGAAACTTTGACAGCAGCCAGTCAAAGAATGAATGAAGTTAGTGCCCTGCAAAGAGATAGGAAAAATGAGGGGTGATATAAGGGGTCTCAGAACAAGGACATTCCATAGGGGTGATAATAAGGACATTCCATAGGGTTTGAGAACAGAGTTCCTGCTAGGGTCATGTGAAGCATACACATGGGGTGTGGAGATGTTTTCACTAAGCTCTTAAGAACATTTACCTAGGATGTTTATTGCTTTGGGAAGATCATAGTTTACAATAACATCTATACATTCCCTTCTCTCTGGGGAAGGTTGTCATCTATACATTCTCTTCCTTCTGGGAAGGTTTGTTAACCTTTAACTTATGCCTAGGTCATGCAGGCTGCTGTGCTGAAGACTTGGTGGGGGGGGCGGGGTTCCCACACTATTTTTGTTTTTCCTCTGTAGCTTTTTTATACTCCTTTCATTGTCTCTAGCTGCTTTCACCTGGAGGGCAAATTCTGGGATGAGGCTCTCCAGGGAGAGGACATTCCCAAGTCAGTATTTCTCAGCCAAAACAAGGCCAGAGACCCATGACCAGGGCATAAATCATCTTCAAAGTGCCCTGGGGAGTGGATCAGGAAGGATGCCAGAAGCTTCTTTGATATATATTTAAACATTAAAAGTCATTACCTCTCCAAAGATATGATAAATATTAATTTCTCTTCTAGTTTTCTATGATTTGAATGGATTTATAAAAAGAATGCACAATTTGATTCAACAAGATATTTTTGTATATAATGTGAGGTATCTCTCTCAACAAAATATTTTTGTATATAATGTGAGGTCTCTCTCTCTCTCTCTCTCTCTCTCTCTCTCTCTCTGTCTCTCTCTCCCTCTCTCACCAAGTTTTTAGCCATTAATGCCAGGGAAGATTTTTATGATAATCAGAGTTTTCCAGAGATGGTGTGTTTTCTTGTTCTTGAAGGGGAAGGTATACAGTATACACAGTATACTGTGCTTTCCTGGCCTGCCTGCAGATGCTGCCCTTCAGCAAACTTATACCTGCAACTCTGAGGAGGCACTGGTTTTTAAATCTCCACTGCACCCCCTTTCATATCTGGGTCAGTGTTGAAATAATGGTTGCCACTGCCTTTGTTCAGGGTGGGTTGAAATAGTAGCTCAGAGCAGGACCCAGTGATCCAAATTTGCTAATCAAAAGCTGTGATCAGTGTTCAGCTGTGCCCACTCCTGTTCTTGGAGAAGAGGATTTTTATGTTCCTTTCTGTCAGCAGCAGCTAGCCAGGGACTGGGCCCCAATGTGCCCTGCCATGAGAGTGAAGGATGGGCACTGGCAACCACCACAGGGAGAGAGGTATTTACTGTTCTTTACCACAGCTTATCAGCCTCTTCCTCTTGCTCTTCCCTGGATGCTGTACAATATTCTTCTGGCCTTCAGAGTCCCAAAAGAGATGTTTCAGACAGTTTCTGCCTGTCTAATAGATGTTTTGGAGGAAAGACTGAGTCCCCGTGCTCCCTACTCCACCTCTTCCCTGAGCTTTCCTCCCTATTTGTAAATCTTTTTATGTTAATTGCTTATCCATATTTTTTGTCATTCAGCTGTTTGCCTTATCATTTTAGTTATTTTGTTGTTGCCTAGAAAGTTTAAGTTTCTGTGTTGTAAATTCTAACTCTTTTTTTTTGTTTCTATTATATTTAAACAATAAAAGTCATTACCTCTCCAAAGATATGATAAATATTAATTTCTCTTTTAGTTTTCTTTGATTTGAATGGATTTATAGAAAGAAGGCACAATTTGATTCAACAAAATATTTTTGTATATAATGTGAGGTCTCTCTCTCTGTCTCTCTCTCTGTCTCTCTCTGTCTCTCTCTGTCTCTCTCTCTCTCCCTCTCTTACCAAGGTTTTAGCCATTAATGCAGGAAAGATTTTTATGATAATCGGAGTTGTCCAGAGATGGTGTGTTTTCTTGTTCTTGGAGGGGAAAGTATACAGGGCATTTACTCTATTATGCATGCCAAATTTCAATGGGTTGAATTGGAATATGTTTTAAGAACACTTTCAAACTTGAGGGTAAAGATAAAAAAGAGTTTTGAATGGAAATTATGTGTGTCTAATCTTTGATTATGGGAGATTTTCTAAGAGGAATAAACTCTTCATTGCTGTTCAAATGACTAATAGCAGAGAACTGTGATGGAAGATAATAAAAAAATTAATAAAGCAGAGCTAAAGGAAAGATTTCTTTTATTTACAAAGCAATTTTCTTTCAAAAAGAAATAATCTGTCCAAAGTCACAAATTGAACTCTTCACCCTTGAACTGCTGCTAGCTTTTTAAGTGACTCTCTTTCAAGTGCTCATCATTTCTCCCTCCTGCTTGATATGCCACAGAAAAGAGACAAAGGATTCTTCAGGGGCATTAAAATTAAGAGAAAATTTCTTTGTTCCTCTAACGGAGAATTCCTCAAGTCACTCTCTTCAGTGGAAAACATTACTCAATTGTCCACAATCAGACCCTGATGGAATGTTATCGCTACCACTTTAAATTCCACTCTAAGTGCCATTGGCAGTCCATTGCTCAATGCCTGGAGCAATGGAGGGCAAGTTTATTGTTGTTGTTTTGTTTTGCCAGAAATATTTAGAGCCTCATCTTTAGATAACACATTTCCTGTATCTGGAAGCCAGAATGGGTCAAAAGATAAGGTAATTTACTCATTGGAGACCTCCATGATGTAAGGAGCACTGGTTATTACCTCTCTTTACAAACATAATAACTGAACATAGAAAGGCTAAGATCTGATCTTTATTGTCAGTGGGAGAATAATTTGTTTTATTGAACATTTAAATAGTGATTGTTATGTGCCAAGCATATTAACTTATTTTATCCTTATAACAATCCTATTAGGTAAGTATTATTTTTATCCCCATTTTAAGATGAGGAAGCTGAGGCTCAGAGAAGTAGAGTAACTAGCCCAAGTCATACAACTAGTAAGTAGTAGAGTCAAGATTCAAATCCAGGCAGCCTGGCTCTGATGATTGTGTTATCCACTACCAAGTAAGGCTAGAAGTAGTTGTAAAATCCTCTGACTTGTGGGTTGGTCCTTCCAGTAAACTAGGTAAGTACACGTTCAACTATCTACTGAGTAGCCAAAGCCTGTTCCAGATTTCCGCCTGACATAACCACTTTACCAATATTTTATCCAGCATTCTTACAAATTGTATTCCTTGTACTTGCTCTGCTGCTGATCTTTATAAGTGACTCTTACCCCAAAAGAAAAATAAATCAATTCCCTTCTATAAGGAACTGAACCACTGGTACATGAAGTCAGAAAGTACTGAAATCTCAGGCTAGAATCACGTTCATTATCATTCAAAATGACAGGTGTTAAAGTAGGATCTACTGCTTGGCAGCTTCAAAGAGATAAAAAGGAAGCCAAGCACAAACGTAGTCAGGCTAAGACCCCTTATAGGCAGTTGGAAGAGGACCCCACCAGTATACTTGTTCACAAATGAACAAGGGCAACTTTAACCCTTCAACAGTCAAGAGAGACAAGAAGAACTTCTTAAAAGTACATTATTTAACAGACTATGAAATATGGTTCAGATTACATAAAATAGCTAAATCAACACAGTGACTCTTTCCCACGTTCTACATTACTCTAGACACCATTACTACAAGTACAAAGTATCAACCTACTTTGTGACTGCTATGTACAAAAGAGGGAGCCATGGGTTTATGAAAATTATCCTCCATTCTACTCGGTTATAATTCCGAGATCTCTCACTTCCTTGCTAATTGAAGTGTAAATTTGAAAGTATTATGCTGAAACGTTTGACCAGCTTAGGTTTCTTTGAAATAGCTAATTTTTAGGTTTTTCTGATATAAAAATAATCTGAGAAAACAGAACACCACTTACAAGGTCAATATTTATAACATTCAATGGTATCATTATTGTTATTAGTATAGCCTCTTTTCATAGTAAAATTGTTTCTTTTCTGCATAACAAACTAAAGCATTTCTTTAACCAGGACTTTGAGCTGCTTGCTTGAGAAAACTACAACATATGGTTTTCCTCTTCCACTTTTTAATATTTTGGTCTCCGGTGAATCCACATACAAAAGCTTCCTTCCTTAGCTGGAGTCCACAAATGAAAGGCTTTTCTTTTTCTGATTGTAGATTAGCCTGCCAAGAAACAAACACGAGCTGGAGAACATCACTTTAATTTATTGATGGGATACAGATGACAAGGAAGTCTGTCCTCTTCTAGGCTTTTGGGAATGCTTCGGGCTGACCCAGCAGAGCCGAGTTCATAAGGCAAAGGCAGACTTTGCCAAAAACCAAAGCCAATAGTCGTTGCAAACCTCTGAACCAAAACATTCCTTTAGTGCTTGAATTTCCCTGTAATTTGTGTAGATTCCCTTTTTGTCAATGAAGCTAGCAGTGGATAACTTGCTTAGTGCAATCACACAAAACAACTGTGCCATTCATTCAGTAATTAGATGATAGCCTTACTGCATGCTTTATGGTTTCCGTTCTTCATTCTTTCCTTTCTTTTCAAGTCCTTGGAGACAAACTCTGGGATGTTTGGCAAAGCAGAGGCCCTTGTTGAAAAATATCCTGTCTTTTTTTACTTTAAGACTGCTAATAAGTTCAATTCTCAGAGGCAAAATATCAGATGCACACAGCAGGAGAATATTGACCAAGTTAAAATTTTGGCTCTTATGTATATTACCTTTTGTCTTGCTCTACAGTTTTACCTTACTCACGAGTGAAGGAGGTTTTTCTCTTCTTATATCTAACAGCATATAAAATGATATTCAAGCTAAATGCTTATAGTAGGCCTGGCATGAATTACGTTTTAAACTTTTGGACATAAAAAATTTATGAGAAGTGAAGCAGAGCCAGAAAGATTGGAAAATTCAATGGAGAAGAAGGCTGTATGATAAGAGTTAATCTATTTTGACCAGTGATTAGCAGGTCAAATTACTAGATGTTAAATTGGGCTAAGAATTGTTGTTTTGCTGATATTTTCTTTCTGTTTTCAATTTTTTTTTTTTTTTTTTTCATTTCCTAACTGAAACTAAGGGAAGGGAAGGAAAGAGTCTAAAAGAAAACAACAATGTTATTCAGGTTTTGTTGCCATTATTGCCTCTTAAAGCATAGATGTGTCAGCATTCACAAAATTAGAACTGATTGCTGCCTTTGCTGAAGATTGTCTGGCCCTGTGAGCTAAGAATCTTGGTTGTAAGTACCAGAGCTTGAGCTAGCTGAAGGAATGCCCTATGTAAACTATAAGAAGGGAATGTATGGAACTATTTTTAAGGATGATTGGAACCAGGGACTTAGGTCCTTATCTGGATTCTCTTTCTCTTTCTTCCTCTCATCTCTGCTTTTTCTTTGGTTTGGCCTTTTTTTTTTCCGGGTCACCTGGAACCATAGCTAGAAAATGGCTAATGAAATTTTCAGCCTCAGTTACATCTCTGAGATCAAAGAGATGAAAGGATTACTCTTGCCTCAAACTTCAGATTTCCTCACAGAAGTACTGAGGTTTGCTTGGCTTGGGAAATTCCCTCTTCTTGGACCAATTACTTTGGACATTGAGATGAGGCATTTATCACTGGCCTCATCTTAGTTATGAACCCATCTCTGATCATAATGGGGATTGAATCTGTCCGCCACAAAAAGCACATTTAGGTCCCAATCCCTGGTCCTGTGGGTGTGAATTCATTTGTAAATAGGACCTAGAAAGATGCTATTGGTTAAGGTGTACTCAAATTGAATGACGGTGGGCCTTAGTCCAATATGGCTGAAGTCCTTATAAGTAAAGCCAAATGGACATGAGAGAGAAAGCCACAGGAAGAGCAAGAAGCTGGAAGTCAACAGGACTTGGAGGAGAAAGAGAATGTGCCGCAATATACAGTGCCATGTGTGATGGTTTAGAACTCTATATGCCCCAGAAGACATGTTCTTAAACCTAACTCATTCCTGAGGATGCAAGCTAATTGTAAGTAGGAACTTTTGATGAGGTTACTTCAGTTAAGGTGTGGCCCAACTCAGTCAGGATGGGTCTGAATTCTATTACTGGAGTCCTTTATAAGCAGAATGAAATTCAGACAGAGAGGAAGAAAGCCATGAGAAGCAAGAAGATGAAATTCCGTGGAACCCAGAAAAGAACTGAGAGTCCGGAGAGGCTGCCATGTGCCTTGCCATGGACAGAGGAACAAAGGACCAAGGGTCGCCAGCAGCCAGCCCCAGAATGTGAGCCTTTGAGAAGAAAGCATCACCTCGATGATGCCTTGGTTTGGATTTTCTCTTAGCCTCAGCACTGTGAGCTAATAAATTCCCTTTGTTTATACCAGCCCATTGTATGGTAATTGCTTGAGCAACCCAGGAAATGAAAACACCATGTGACAGAAAAGTCAAGGACCAAATGATTGCCAGGAACAGCCCCAGAACACCACACCACAGTCTTTGGGAAGAAAGCATCACCTTGCTGATATCCGGATTTTGGACTTACCCTACCCTCAAAACTGTAGCCAATAAATTCTCATTGTTTCAGCCACTCCATTATATGGTATTTGTTTTAACAGCCAGAAACTAATCCAGACAATCAGGCAAAAAGCATGGGCCATGTATCCAAAAGAAGAGAAGGAAGGCTGAGCAGACAAAAATAAGAGTCAATATAAATTTCTGTCTCTGTTCTTTGGTTTATCCACTTGTAAATAGTATTTGATATTTGGGGATGGCATGGCTTGAGATTCTCCACTGAAAATATAGTAGACGTAAATATAACAAGTAGATCTTAGTTGTAACACTGGAAAGTCAATGGTATTGCATAGGAAATGGTGCTTATAGTTCTTGATCTGATATCTGAGCACAGGAAAATTTTATAATTGTATTGAGGTTAAGTTCCCTTCCACTCTAAGGAACATTTGAATATTTTTTTTCCTCCAAGTATTACCCAATGGGAAAATATTACTTATAATACATTACCATTAAAAGATAGTCTAATTTTTCTCATTATTAAATTGGAAACAAGTTGACCTGAAGGTGAGCTGTAGTGTATAGAGTGAGAAGGGGTTGATAAAAATGCCACCTTGCTTCAGAGCAGGTGCTACAACCTTTTCTGTAAAAGTCTAGATAACAAGTTTTTTCAGCTTTGTGGGCTTACAGTTTCTATGGCAACCACTCAACTCTGCTTTTTTTCCCCACGATAGTGGGAAAGCTATCGTGGACAATATGTAAATAAATGGGTGTGGCCATCTTCCAATAAAATTTTGTTTACAAAAAAAGGGCATGTGCAGTAGTTTGTGGGCTCTGACATTTATAATGTATGTCAAAGAGGTGTGTAAAGTGAAACTTAAAATAAATCCTATGGATTATTAACATTTAGAAGTGTTCTCAAGTTACCTAAAAGTAGATTTAAAGAAATAGCTTGGTCAGAAAATTGGTATTAAATATAATAAATATAAGTTTGAAATAGTGTTATGGGAATAAAAACATCCAATTATGAAACTCTTTCCATTAGAAAAGTGCTTGCAGATTCATGGCTTATCTATGATGCTAAAAGTCTTTTTAAGAATGAATATAGCATAGATTAAAAATCAAATCTAAAATAAATATTTTAGAATCAAATGTGTTTTCCACAGGATGGGTACCGATCTAAATTTTTACCTGTTTTACCTCTGTGACAAAATTGTTACTGGCAACATATGTTGTAAGCAAATTTGTTCATTTGTAATATGTGCAGTCATCTGAATTATACTGTTATTACCTGACGTTTGAAATAGGTCTCATTTGAAACATGAAACTTTTTATGAACTGAAACTTGGAAATTCTTCAGGGAAAGGATTATATTTATGATATAACATTCATTATTTCCCTTTATTTTTATGCATTTACTAGTTAGCTATAAAATATCACTTTGGGACCAATCTTGATATGTTTCCTAAATGTGATGATTATATCTAATAAGGAAATGTATTTTCCATATTTCATCAATTTTAAAATGCACTTTTTTTTTTTTAAATTTTAATACTGCTGAAGTCAGTCTTTTTCCAATGATGGAACAATCTTACAAATTGCTGTCTTCCAGGTTGTAGTCATGAAACAGCTTTAATTATCTGTGTGAAATGGGTCTGAAAACCCTCTCTTAGAAACTTACAGTGAAATCCATGAAGTCAGCATGAAAATTTACACTATGGTGGTGAGTGTCAAAGGAGAAATTCCTTGTGATAATGGTAGATTGCTTTTTTAAGGAATGCCACCAACCTTGATGTTGCAAAGGAGAGTATTGTGTGGAAAGTTAGACATTAGTGATGCTCAATCAAAATGTGATTTAGGGGGAGCAGATGTAGCTCAGTGGTTAAGCTTCTGCTTCCCATGTACGAGGTCCCGGGTTCAATCCCTGGTACCTCCTAAGGGCAGACAAACTGATTTAGAAAAGAAACCTTTGATGTGAATAGTCTCACTGTCCTGATTTTATAATTATCAGGGTAGGCTAAACATTTGCTATATTAGAAACCATGCATGTGTCCCCAGACCTAATTTTTCTCCCTAGGTCTGGGTTTTAGAATGTTGGTGATAAACTAAGCCTGATTTATTATATGACCAGCCTGTATGGGAAAAGACTGTAACTCTAGGTATCTTTGGTCAACCTTAAGAGATATAGCTGGGGGATGGATAAGGCTCAAATGGTTGGGCATCTGTCTCCTATATGGAGGGACCTGGGTTCGATCCCCAGGACCTCCCGGTAAAAATTAAAAAAAAGAAAAATGTAGAAGGCGCGTGGGTCACCAGGCCTCCTGCGTGAGTGCACTGTCAGGTCCCACGAGCCACGCAGCATGATGATGACGTAAGTGGAGGGTCACACAAGGGAAAGCCAAGACGAGACATGCTGAAAAACCCAGAACTAAGGTGGCGCAGGTGGTAGGATGACTCTCCCACATCGGAGTTTCCAAGGATCAAATCCCAGTGAAGACAGGAGGAGAACGATGAGAAGAAAGAGCAGAAAACGGACACAGAGAGTTGCCCAGCAAATGGACACAAAAACAGCAAAACCCGGGGAGGGGGGGGAGGTGGGTAAAAATGGATAAAAGTAAATAAATAAATCCTTAAAAAAATGTATAAGGGAGTAAGATACAGACTATAGTTAGTAGTAATACTTTGACAATGCTCTTTCATAATTTAAGAAATGTTTTGTAACAATGCAAAATATTTGTGGTGGGTTGATATGTGGGAGCCCTGTATGATGCTATGCATGTTTGTTTTGTAAGTTCACAATGTTCGCTGAACACTTACAGTTTATGTATGTTCATGTATGAATGATATACTTCAATAAATTGTTTAAAAACAAAAAGAAACCTTTGAATGCAAAGTAGTTTGGAGCTAACGTTATCAATTTATTTTTTTCTTTGTGGTGTATAGTATAAGGATGTTTTTCTACCATCAATTACATGTTAGATGCAATGATATAAAGTTACATATATATTTTTAATTCATGAATAATTTATTTCTTTTATTTGATGTTATAAAAAGCCTTTACTGTTCCTATTAAAGAAAACCCAAATTCTTAAGCATATCATCCACTTACTCAGTAAACTCTAAATAAGTCTTCCAAAACACAACTTGAAAATAGAGCATGAATGCTTCATTACAGTGTGTTGAATTTAAGACCAAATATACATTTTACAGGCATCAAAGCTGGTTATGATAATCAACAGCAACATTGGCATCACTATCACCTTCACATTTTCTTTTCAAAGTGTTCAGTGTTTCATTGTCAGTATTTTGTGATGACATTTTTAGTGGGAATTTTATTTTAGTGGTAAGAAGAATATTTTTGGACCCAATTAATGATGGCTTAATCAGAATGTTTTGAACTGTAGTGTGACAACACTGATGATTTTATAGTTGTAAGCTACTAACTACTTAATTGTATCCAGAAGAATACATTTTGGAAAATACTTATTGTCAGGAGCCAATACTTTAGTTGAAGCAGACATGGATTGTGGGGTAGTGTGACTAGGCTGGGAGTGCTAGGTCTGCTAGAAACCAAATCCACACTCAACTCAGGAACTGTTATTTCTTCCCTCAGAAGTAGATGACTCTTTTTGTAAAGACTTTTAATCTACAGTTTAGAGTGGTTAAACACTATCTGTCACATGGCAACTTAAGTACTGAGTATGGCTTAAATGTGGCCAAAGAAGTCTGATATTTTTGCTTTGAAATATCTAATAAGTAATTTCCCTGGAAAGGAAGCAAAAGTTTGGTCAGAGTGACATTGTATTGAGTGCCAATCACACATCATCAGCATCAATAGTAGTTTCCTTGGTAAGATTTGATTACATTTTTGCATGATATAGAATGTGGTCACATATTGGAAGAAACATCCCAACATCTGATTTATGATTTAATTCTTATTTTAATTACCTTTAGGAGATAACATATTAACTCTCCTGGAATCATCCTATCATCCTACTTTAATAAATTGGGGAATTTGCTTCTGCTTTGGCACCTTGGAAAACTGCCTACAACTTTTCATGTTGTAAATGGTTTGTACATTTTCTTTTTTTTTCTTTTTCCATGTAGATCAACAGATTTGGAGTTTTACTGTAATAAATAACTAAAATGTAGGAGTGGCTTTGGAACCAGAAAGTGGAAGTTGGAAGAATTTTGGAGTATAACTGAGAAAGCCTAAATTTCCTCGAATGGACTGCTAGTAGAAATCTAGGGTTGGAAGACACTGCCCAGTGAAGAATCAGATAGAATAATGGAACACATTATTAGCAACTGGAGGAGGGGGTGTCCTTGGTATGTAGTGGCAGAAAACTTAGCAAAATTATGTGTTGCTGTTAACAGATCTTGTAACTGATGAAGTTACTTATATTGCTAAGGACATTTCCAAGCAAAGTATTAAAGGAGCCATCTAGTTTCTTCTTGCTGCTTATAGTAAAATGTAAGAGGACAAAGATAGAGGGAAGAGCTCTTAAAAAAAAAGAAATAGGATTTGATGATGTTGAAAATTCCTAGCCTTCATAGGTGACAAAAACTACTAAACTAAGATAGCAGTGTCAGATACATGCTTTAGAGAAAATTCTGAGGGTGTGACAGTGCAACCTTTTGCTAAGACCTCAGAAAGATAAAAAGGACAGAATTTTCAATTACACAAAGGGCCCTTTCAAGAGATTAAGAATGTGACTCACAGATCCCTCTTCTTCAAACCATAAAGCCTCTAGGAAGCTGAGGGTGTTGTCCTTAAGTCATATCAGCAGGAAGGGAAGGTAGATCTTTATCTCTTAAAGATCTGTGGGTGTAACTTTTACCTAATAGACAAAAATAGTTGAAATCTATGAGAGAGCCACAGTTTTCTTCAGCTTGGAATAAAATGGACAGATAGAGTACAAAATGAAAAGAGGCTGTCAGAGACTAAAATTCCACTTGCAGGAAGCAAGCTGATAAAATTACTCAGCTACAAACGTGTGATACATTTCATGAAAAAGGAAGAAGAATCAAAAGCCCAAAAGGTGGATCCATATTATGTTATATATAAAATAGAAACCCATAAGAAAGAGAGAAAGAGAAAGTGAGATCAGTCTCTTCGATGAAGTTATCCCTAGGCCTTGAAAACCAATAAAGGAACTCCTAACATTTGCCTGGCTAGATTTCAGAACTCCTATGGATCAGTGGTTTCTTTTTACCATCCATTTCTACTCTTTTTGAATATGAATTTTTACAGCTATTATCCTATACCTGCCCCACCATTGTGGGGTTGGATGATTTATCACTTTAGTTTCACATGTCCAAAAGAGGAATTGTGCCCCAAAAGCTGTACTTAAAGGTATACCTAGGAGCCACAACTGCACCTGGACCTGATATAGATGATGAGATTCTGGACCTTGAGCTGATTCCAAAATGGGATGAGATTCTTATGAACCTGGGATGGGGGGTGGGGGTGGGTGGATACATTTTGTATTTTGGAGAGTTTTGAAACATTGGGAGTCACAGGGCAGACTGTGGTGACAGAATTTAAAGGGGCTCCCATGATCACCATCTCCTGGTATTCATGCCTTTATATTTTCCCCCATTGAGTGTGGGCAAGACCTGAAACTTGTCTCTAACCAACGGGAAGCAGCAAAAGTGATGGGATATACAGGGTTACTTGTACACAATTACAGAAATTTGTATCATCTGTCTTGTTGTAGTTTCTCTCTTTCTCTGTGAAATTGGCTCTGAAGATGCAAGCTGCCATGAGTCTTAAAGCTATAGCCTGTCAACAGCCCGAAGGAACTTGGAAGTGGATCCTTTCCCAGTTAAGCCATTGAGGACAATTTAGCCCAGGCTGAAAAAGATTCAGAGCCACTAGTTTGTGCTCAATTGAAATTATTTATTTATTTATTTATTTTAAATTCCAGTTTTCTCCAGAGCTGGAAAAAAAAAAAAAAAGGAACCTCCCCATTTGCTTTTCCTAAATCCTCTGTGACAACTCAATTTATATTTGAACATCATTCAATTTTTATAGTAGGCACTGGTATTTTGGCTATGCTAATGGCTAGAGAGAGAGAGAGAGAGAGAGAGAGATTGGTTTTTGGCTGTTGAATGCTTATTCATTCACTAAGAAGCACTTCTCTCTACATAGACATGTGAAGAGACTCTTTCTTTTCTTTGGGTTTATGGAGGTTCACTTATCACCTTCCAAGTTGGATGATGAGACTTACAGATATTGATATGTTGAGAACTCATTTTCTTCAGTCTTTAAGTTGACACTAGTTTTGTATATTTTACAGGAGGAATTTCCTTCTGTGTTCTTGAATTCTGCATGTCCTGAAATTCTGCATATATTGCAACCCTGAATTTGTGGCTGCCAGGAAAATGGAAGGAGCTCAACAAAACCTAAAGCTGCATTGCTTCATAGGAGGTGAAAAAGACCACTGAATTCATTAAACCTTGTTTGTGAATGTGTGTCCCTGGAAAGACACTAAGAATTGGAGTCTGCTATCATGTTGTATCCCTGGCCTGGTTTCTGCTCTTTCTTACACCATATCTCCCTGAGATTACCATGTCCACCCTAATGTAAACATTGCTGATGTGACATCTTATAAGCCTATGTCCCTATGTACTAGATTTATGTGTTTTTTTCTTCACTAGCTTTCATCAAACTTTTTTGCTTTTAAACAAATGACTGAATTTTTCTTCAGCCACATGACTTCCTACACTTTGGGAGGGTTTGCTTTCAAGATCTATTACCAAACTGAACTTGAGGTGATATTAACATAGCCTAGATTTGAGCAATATCTGCAAATGGATGGAACATTGCTCAATACTTTCCCTTCCTCCATTGCCCCTCTCCTTACCCTCTCCATTTCAGAGATCAAGACACTGAAACAGAGAAAGGTAAGATATATTGTGCAAGTGTACTCAGCAAATCTGTAGGTTAAGGTTTCATTGGAAGCCTCATCCCTGAGTGTGTGCCAGATTCCATACTGTCTCTCATAGCAAATGCAATAGATTTGGAAAAATAAGCAGCTCAATGCCAGGAAGTTTGCTTTCTCCAAACACTGTGAGGGAAGTTATCTATACTCCAGTCTAGAATTAAGCTTATACTTGCCTTGAGCACCAAATAGCTAGCTTTGCCAAGAACTTTGTTCCAAACTTTTTCTCAGCTATTCCTCCACATACTCTAAATGTTAGCATAGAAACTTGTGTAATACTGGGAGTGAAGCCAGAGTAGTGAAGACCAGGGCTACAAAGTGACAGTTTTTCTTGAAACATCGCTGTGTAGAGATGGTTACTGCCGGGCTTCACCCTTTTATATATTCACCTAATTTTAGAAAATGAGTTGTAAATATTTTCTTGTTATGAATGTTCTATATGTTCTTTGAAGGGAAGTTGGGAAATACAAAAAAGAGTAGTGAAAACAAAACAGCCATGATTATTACTTGTTATTTTATAAGTTAATGAGTTTCCTTCCATGATTTTCTCTAGCCTTTCTTAGATATTTGAAGTCATATTACATTTACAATGTTGCATGCAGTTTCATTCGCTTGACATTATATCAAGATTTTCCATTGTCATAAAAAAATACTCGTGAGCATATAGTTTAATATCTGCATTATATTCCATCATCTTGAAGAAATATTAGCTCTTCTTTAATATATTGCTTATCTAACTTGGGGAATTTATTATACTCACCTAAATCCAAGTCTTGCTGATGGCTGTCAAGGTGCTATTTGATTTGCCGCCCAGGTACCTCTTTGAGTTCTCCTTTTCTGACTGTGGCCTCTACACTGGTTGCTGAACCCATCAATCTCCTTCACCTTCTCAGGCCTTTACCTGAACTTCCCTTTCTCGAGTTCTTTTTCTGTCAACACTAACATTTCAGTACTCCCACAGACTCCCACTAACCCCTTCCCCAGTTTACTTTTTACAAAATTTTCTCCATAGCATGTCAACACCTAACCCTATAATTTAATTTATTTATTTATTCCACCTTTCCTCAAGGTAGTATATAATCATAGAGGGAAAAACTTTCTGTTTTGTTTACTGCTGTATCAAACAAGATAGAGTACATAGAACAAGGCCTGGCTCTTAGTCCTCAGTTAATGTTTGCTTAATGAATGAATGAAGAAATAAACAGTGCAGTAAATATCTCTGTGAATTTGAGAGCTAGCATTATGGGATGTTTTCTTAGGACAGATTCTTAGAAGTGAAATTATTAGATTAAGATTTAAGAATATTTTTAAAACACTTCCTTTTTAGATAGATTCTATTTACTAATTTACATTCACTCTGCTGTATAAGAGAGCAAACATTGTAATTGGTTTTACTTGGAAATTGGTAAATCAGAAGAAATAATCAAGGTATGTTTCATGTGGATCTTTTGTTAAAAAAATATTATTGTTGATGCTTGCTGGAACTATTAATAGTTTAAAGACCATATTGTATACATATGCACTTTCGTACATAAAATAGATTAATATTGAGCATTTGATTTTGTCTGGTGTTTGGTATTGCTAATGAAAGGAAGATATTTAGCACCATATTTAGAGTAGAATTGTTATATAATTGACAGGAAATTGCTATCTACCTTTTCTATAAAGTGCACGATTCAATTATTTAATACAGACCTTGGCAAACTACAGCCCACCAGCCAGATCCAGCCTGTCCTGTTTCATTGGAACATTCTACGCCTGCTCATTTTGGTGTTGTCTATGGCTGCTTTTGCACGGAATGACAGAGACTGTGTGGCCCACAAAGCTGAAAATATTTACTGTTTGTTCTATTACAGAGAAAGTTTGCTGATTCCTGAATTAATAGGTAAAACAATTCAAATGCCTATGAATTTAATAGGCATTATTAATGCAAGGACTAATTTTGCTTATTCAGGGACTCACCGAATATTGTTAACGATTTTCCCAAGTGCCTCCTGATCTACAATTTTTGTGATTCCTATTGATTACGTTGCAGCTTTCTACTTCAAAGTCATCTCACACATTTGTGGACTTCACTGCAGTTAAGAACTGAAGAACATTAGTTTCTGGCCTAATTAAACTGGAATATACCAAAGTCTGTGCTTAGGAATGCAGAATAGCATGTCACCTTTGAATCTAGAACTAAAACTCTGACATCCCTGTTTTGGGGCTGTCGTTTGGTTTTTGAAAGAGAGTAAGGGAAGTGAACATTTAAAAATATTATTCCAAATCTAGTTTCATGCATTAGGTCTTTACATATTGATAGCTAAAGAGAAAATTGTTCAAAAGAAATGAATGCAGAGAAACTAAATATTTACAGAAATACTAGAGGCTGGTTTTTACTAGTCCATTGTTGTGATGTTTTGGTACAGTTTGCCCCTATGGTTGGTTCTCTAATACATGAATAGTTTCTACAAGTTCTATTCATTTTGTAATGTCAAACTTTATAAATAGGGACTTGTTGAACTTGTTATATGTATGTTTGTACAAGTGTATGATTATATGAATGTAACTATACACATGTAATATATAAGCACATAAATGGGGAAATATAATTCTCTTAATTTATGAATTATTTGTGTGTGTAAAAGTTATATAATTTAAGCCATGTAAGCCATTTAGTTACCATTTAAAATTACCTTTATATGTATAGATACAAATAATATTTAGTGAAAGAACAACATTTACAGAAATATATATTATTGAATACATTTTCCTTGTTATTTTTATTTGAAGGTTTTAAATTGATGGTGTATTTTCTTGCACATACTTGAACAGATCATTTTTTAAGGAGTTATTTTTCTTAATATATTTTGCACATTTTTTGACAGTTGCTGGATAAACAATATTAAATTAATTTTGTATTTTCAAAGATGTTAATGACATATTTCACAGACATAATGGTCATGTGAAAATTTGAGGAAAACAATATAGAAAAATATTAAAAATTGATTGAGACATTACCATTTAATGCTCCTATTTTTCATCTGAATCAAGGAAAATTAGTAGAGGGCATACTTTTTTTTTTCTTTTATAAGGCCTAGACTATACAGATAATTACAAAAATCAATCCTTCCCTTCACGTGATAGATCAGGCTCAAAAACACAATTGATTCCATTTATAACTATTGGACTATTCATGTGGAACTTTATTGTTAATATGTTCTGAATTTCTATTAAATATATATGTCTTTATTAAAAAATAATGTAAACATATTCAAGCCCAAATTTAGAGCCTTTAAAACAATTATTAAGAAAAATTGGAATAATTTCTCCTGTAGAATATATGTTTTTAGTGATTGGAACATTGTTGATTTCTTTCAAAATTAGAAAACACTATCAGAAATCTTATATTTTAATATAACACAATCTATCTCTACTTCCACTAACTTTATTTTGGTTCCTGGACTAATATAATCTAAATATAAAAATTAAATATTTGAAACAGGGACAACTTTCAAACTACCTGGAAGTAGTTTATATTAAAATACTTGTTAATATAATCCTTGCAACCCATGCTAAACCAACCAGATCAATTTTGCTGGATATATCTGAAAATTTCTGTCTGTTTTTTTTTCCTGTGAAGTTACTTAACCAATAAATATGTGACCAAATTTGTTATAGGTCAGAGGCAATGTTATTATTTATGTAAAACCATAATCCATTAATCCTTTTGTGTGCCAATATTAATCCATTGTATGAAACGAAACCAATTTAATGCTCTTATTTCCTAATACTTCTGGAGGTATTTGAAAACAGTTTCAGGTTCTTTTCTCACTGAGTAAGGTGAAAGAGTTTAATGAAGATTTTCTACCTTGGTGTGACTTATTCTCCTCTCTCCTCTCTTCTCTCTTCCTCTCTCTCTATATGCACACTCACGTACATTCATATATACATACCTACATGCACAAACACATACACAAACATACACACTTTATACATATATATCAGTAATTTGGAAGACACTCTATCAACACTGGGAATTTCTCAAGTAACTTCAGCTGGAAAAAGCCTTTGTCTCACTTGAAATCACTGGTCTTTAAAAATTACTCTTCTTGAATAAGCATGTTACTTGTTGAGGTGAATGTGTTTCACTGGTTAGCATCTTTTTTTTTAAAAGATTTATTTATTTATTTATTTATTTATTTATGCCCGCCCCCCCCTTGCTGCTTGTGCTTGCTGTGTCCATTTGCTGTGTGCTTTTTCTGTGTCTGCTTATCTCCCCCTTGCTGTGAGGTCTTGCTGCATCAGCCCACCGCGCTGCACGGGCTGGCCTGACCTCACAAGGAGGCCCCGGGAAGCGAACCCGGGGCCTCCCATATGGTAAACAGGAGCTCTATTGATTGAGCCACACCTGCTTCCCGACTGGTTAGCATCTTAACATTTCTCTGTACTCCTCTTTCCTTGGATCATAGAAGCAGCAAGAATTTCTAAATCATACCATCTTAGTTCTTGCAGATATTGTAGGGTGGTGTTCTCATTACCCATTTCAAACTCTTTCTTCCTTGGCGTCTTCTCCTATAAAGGCTAGAAAAAAGAAATAACACTTGAGATCCCCCCTCTTATAAACCAGACTGACCATCTAACATGGTTCTGGGCAATGAGATGTAGAAGGAAATTCTGGGGAAGATTTCCTTCCTTCTCTTACCAAATAAAAAGGCAAAGGCATGTACAGCAGCCATTTTGTGACCATGAGGATGTGTCATATGGTAAAAATGGCAAAACAGAAAAATAGAAGCATCCTAGTTCCTAGAACAGCAGTATTTTTCTTAATTGGTGGAAACACAGCCCTTCCTTAGGTCACTGTTTGTTGGGTTTTCTGTTATTGGCTACCAAGCCCAATCTTACCTGGCCTGCTCCTTTTGCCATCATCTCTCTTCTATACTGGCACTTGTCCTCCTCCAAGGTGGTGTTAGACTATCATTTCTTCACCTCCTACCCTCTGAGGTATTGCCAGTCAGAATGATGGGTGCTTTTCTTCACCTACTTCTCACTTGAAGCACACAATATCAAAAACAAAAACAAAAAGCAACTCCCAAACAAACAGAGTGGCAAGGATCATTGTGGGGGCAAGATTTAATTTACTTAACTGTTTTTCAATGTCTTCTATTTGTTTATTTTTAGCTCTCTTGGCCATTGCTGTCTCCATGGCTTCTGCCCTTAGTTATCTAATGCCTCACTATAGTAATATGGTCTGTATGTTTCACTTGTTTCACCTGGAAATATGCTGGAACTATTTCATATTAACTTCAGAACTGTTATGGGAATATCTCATAATGTAATAATGGAGGGGAAATTTTGCTATTTAGAGCCACAGCCACATTCCAGGGGAGCAAGGATGATGTTGGATTTTTGTAAATTTGGATTATGCAAAGGTACACTTATAACTAAATTTGGGCAAGAGGTTGAGGAAAGTGAGGAACATCAGGTGTTATACAGAAGGGATGGAAAAGGAGATAAACAGTATGAGGAAGGAAAGGTCAGAGAGAGGGTTTAGGGGAGAGTACTAAATTGGAGAAAATTGTCTATGGAGGCAAAAAATTCACTGCTCTTAGGGCAGCCATAGGACTTTTTAGTAAGGTAGATGCAATATTTAATGTGAATGGGGGCTATGCTTGGCTGTGAAACCTCTCCTATGTCTTCTTCCATTGTCATTTAAATCTGCTACATTCCTAAGTGACTTGAGTGACTTTTGGGAAAAAACTGGAGGAAAAGTCTGACTGTCACCCTTGGTTCAATACTGTGCCAAATAGGTGTTGGAAAAACAGAGTGATTTCATGAATTCAATTAAAACTGCTACATAGAGCTGACATTCTAAGACTTCCTGGAAATCACTGAAATCTTAGGGAATAAGTTTGAGGCATTGGTATATGTCTTAAAAAGCAGTGTGAATCCATGTGGTATCTAAGTTAGATTAAGATAAAATGCTTTGTATTCCCCATAACTTTTTGCTTTATTTCCATACTGAAGGAAAGCCCCCAGGGCCCTCTGTGTTCTTGTCTGGAGCGGATGAATTGGAGTCCCCACCAGGATGGCCATGAGATAAAGCAGGTTTATTAATGGCCAAGGACAGGAGACAGGGTATCTCAAATCTGCCATCCCTGAACCAAGGGAGCAGGAGTTTATGGATTCAGACAAGGGAGGGTAGAGTGGTTACCATCACAGTGGCAAGTATACACAAGGGTGAACCTAGTTTTGAAATAACCATAAACAAGGTAAGTTCAGTCTAGAATTACCATCACAACAGTAAGTATATACAAGGGTGACAGTTATAAGAAGGGTCCTGAAAAATTCGTTTTTGCTTTTCTCAGTTAATCTTGTACCTGAAGTCAGGTAATCTTGGCTTGATTAGGATCAGGGGTAGTAGTGAAATGGATGTGAAGGTACAGATAAGGTATTTGAGTAAAGATCATGAGTAGGGAAGTGCATAATTTTACATTTTTTGGTGGCACTAAATCTGGTTAATGTCAGAACTGTAGCTCTGCATGCTTGTGACAAAGAGTCACATTGAATTTTTCTAGCATTATAAGGTACAGACCAATACCTTAATATTTAAGCTTTACTGGATTTTGTTGTACTATAGTACACTCAACTATAACGTAAGCTTTATGAGGGGAGGAACTATGTCTGTTTTGTTTGCCAATAGATCCCCAAAATCTAGGGCAGTGCCAGACATATAGTAGATCTCAATAAATACTTTTTGAATGAATAAAATTAATTTAGAAATTAATTCTAAAGGTATGAAATTGGTAGACTATATAATTTGGTAAGCAGGTATGATTGCTTTGGTCCAAGTGCCATTTACAAATAATATTTTATAAGAAATGTTTTATTGAAGCTGTGGAATGTACAGTTTTATTAATGCATTCACATCCTTTAATAAAGCAACATGAAACTTTCTGCAGTATCCCACTACTGGATGAAAGGTGTTACTTGTAGATTGTCACTTTTTTTTTTTGAGAAAAGAATTACTTTGCCAAACCTCAGTTATGGGAGAGTTTCTGTTTCTCTTTTTCTATCTTTGCATTTATTTTGATGCTGAAAAATGTTATTTTTAAGGAATTTGAAATACATGTTAAAGTTTTTACCAAGCCAAAGTACCTATAAATAACTATACATAAAAGAAACTTGGAAAGAATCACTGTTTTAGTCACCTTATTTTAATCCAGACCACTCTGAAATGCTGTCACAACTGCCTTTATATTATCACGTTTTCAGGCTTATTCCCAGAAAAACACAATACACATACACAGTGCAAGTAAAAGGGCATTAGTGTCTTAACATGGGCTTCTATGTATGTAAATATTTTCTTGAAAAATCCTGATATTTTTCCACCATGTGATTTACCACAATCTCCTCTCCTGAATGTAATGTTTCCCATTACACTTTACTATCTGGAGATGACCATTTTTCCTCAAAAGAAATAGAGGCTATAACTTCCTCAACTCACCTTTAGGTTTTCCCCTTCTAAATCATCAACAATCAATTCTTTTATCTTTAAATTGGTTTCAAAAACATTGTGCATTGTGTTAACGTCAATGTCAGTATCCTGTTTTTGATATTCTACTAAAGTTTTACAAAATGTTACCATTATTTTTCACAACTGAAAAATAATGTATTGTTTTTCACAATCGCATGTGAGTCTACAATTATCTTAATAAAAAATTCAAATAGTCCCAAAGAAGTCTGTTTCCAGGGAGGACATGTTGGCTTTGGAATTGCAGGCAGGGTAAAGGTTAACGTCACATACAGTCTGGGTTACTAATTAGTATGCTGTAATATGAGGTATCCTTCCTTTACCTAAAGATTATCTTCTCGCTTGCTATTGATTCTTTGTGTGTAATTTTTTTTTACTATTGATTTTATGTCCTCTTTCTAATCAATTAATCTTCTTCCTTTGATTAATTCCTGCCTTAGTATGTCTTCAATATCTCCCTTTTGAATATTGCAGAGGACATTTCATAATTGTCCCCTAAATTTGTTGTTTTCATACAACTTCCCATAGCTTCTGATCTCTCAATCTGAGAAACTATTTGGCTCTTGAGAGGCTGGATACAGTTCTGAAGAATGTCACTAAGACTTGGCCATTCAATTCATGTTATCTGCCTGAACCTAGTGATTGGTTCACTTGGGGTCATGTGACAATCACAGATCCAATCATATTCCAGAGAATAGTGTTGGGATCCAGGGTGTCTGTGGGATGCAGACATGAAGTCTGCATAGCTTTTGCTGCTCTAGGGGAACCAGCCAGAGAATGAAGGCCATGCACACAGAGTGAGAGCCAGAGAAAGGGAGCCTGATTAAAAATTGACTGAAGTTGAAACTCTATCTGGACTTTTTCAAATGCATGAGATTAAAAAAATGCAAAAAAAACCCTTTATTATTGCAACGTAATGAATCTTAATTGAACAAGACTGATACAGAATTCAGTAATAGAAAATAAAGTGTTGTGAGTAGAAATATGTAATTACATGAACCAAGAAAGGGTGTAGGTTGTGAAGAGAATCTGTCTTGTGCTGGAAAGTTAGTCTTCCTTATTTTCAGTTATAAAGTTTATTAAACTATGGCCTGTTGTGCTTTGAGATAAAGTCCATGTAAGAAGGATGAGACCGGTTAGCGTGTTGAAATCTTCTTTTAATGTTCAGTATTGTTCTACTTCAGTATATTTTGTTTGAAAAAAAGCCTCCTCAAAGTAAAGAAGAAAACATATTTTGCTAAGGAATGCCTTGTGCCTGAAGACTGTTTATCAAAAATGACTTGAAATTTTCTTATTTAGATACTAGCAGGATTGGAAAAGCCAAATTCTTGGCCCTAAGCTGAGGTTAACATGCGTAAAAGCAGGAAGAGAAGAGACTTAGTAAGAGATAAAACTAGGCAGCAGGAGAAGCCTGGCTTCCCACTCTTCTCCCCAGCTTCTCTCCTGATCTCACTCTGCCAATCAAAAATAAAATCTTTCCTATTTTGACGATATACCTGGGATGCAGCCTGGTGGCCAGGAACACATTAGATTTGCCTTTCTTGTCTTATGATTTTGGGGAAAGCCTTTATATTGAGGATTAGGTGTAGGGAAACTCATTTCCAGGCCCATTTTTGGGTTTAAAAACTCTAACACACAACATTTATGGCTTCAACTACTAGCCCTTAATACGGACTGGAAACAGATAAGAAACTTTCTTAATTTCCTGAGGGAGAAGTATTGCCCACAAAACCCAGCTAAGCCTGGCCAAAAATAGCTTGTATTTGTTCAACCCTTTGATCTATCCCTGGAACCTAAATTTACACTGTCAGAGGTTGTCTGCGAAAGTTGTCAGCTCCCAGAAAGGGATTGTCCATTTCTGGTGCTGAAATGGCGGAAAATGGACAATGAAAGTCCTCTCAGAGAGCTGTCCTAGGAACTGTTCCACCTGGAAGTGAGCAGACAGCACTGTTGACCTCAATTCTCCGTTTCCTCAAGTGGGAGGTTTTATTGTGATTAGCTTGCTCTCCCTCCACTAGCGAAAGCTGGATGTTGTGGAGTGGTCAACTTATCAGTTAGGTGTGAATACCTGGACCCTACCTCAGGGAGAAGATTGTGCACTTGATGCAGACATCCTGGGCTTGTTCTAAATACAGTAACTGGAAATGATTTTGAGTTGACCCCATTTGTGAAGGGAGAGGGCATGTTTCACGTAGGCATTGGAATTTTCGAAAGTATGTATATGGGAAGAAAGGTTTGTGTGGAAGTTGAATATGAAAAGATCTGCACTGTGGTAGAATCATTTTTTGGTTGTTGTCTCCCCAGCACTGATAACCTCCTTTTTCCTCACCTTCTGAAGAGTCTCCAGTTGGGGAAACCATGAGGTCTCAAGGAAGTCTACTCCACCATGACTCTAGTGATTTGTGCTTACTAGAAAGCAGAGCTTTTATCAAATCATTGCTGAAACTTACTCTACTTCTAGAACACTTTACTTTCATTCAAGAGCCAATAAATTCCCTTTGTTGTTTCAGCAATTCAAGCTGAATTTCATGTATGTCACATAAAAGATAAGCTATAAAATGCTCAAATCTCTTCCTGAAAGAAGAAAGCCTCCCTTAGCTTTTATTTCCTTCTAGCTACCTTTTTTTTTCTCTTCATATCCACAATTCTTGAAAGTGTAGTGTTTGCTTGATATCTCCAATTCCTCTTCTCTCATTTACTTGACAACCCATTGCATTCTGCTTTCTATCCTCATTACTGTACAGAAATAACTATTGACAAGGACATAAATGGCTCACTAATAGTCAAATAGTGGACATATTTCAATTCTTATCAATCTCCTTCCATTGATGTCAGTTGACACAAACTTTTTTTTCTTCCTTGGTCTTCTTAAAGTCCCTCTCCCATTACTTTTATACAACTTTCATATAACTCTCAAACTGGAAGGTAAAAAGCCTGGAGAAGAAATGTTGGAGTCTCGTGGGTCAAGCAGATTCTAATTGGGTAACTAGCATAGGGTTCTGCTTCTCCAGGACCCATAAACTCAGGGTGATGCTGGGGGAAAATGGAGAAAGCCTACACATATAAAGGATGTATGTGGGTATGTTAGTGACAGCTAGTCCCTCCACTGTGTTGCCTTTATAGATTTGCCCTCTGGCAGAATTACCTAAAATGCAGAGGGATTTGTTATTCTTCAGACCTTGAAGGCAAAGAATGTGGGGCCTGAATCTTGAGTTAGAAACTTGAAGTAGATAATAAGTATTTGGGATCATTGCTCATATAGAAGGAGAATGACTTTCAAATAGTACTACTTGTTCAAGGAACCTAGAAAAAGTAATTAAAATCATACTCCTCATCAGGAAAGGAACTGTGGTCCAGAATGATGTGATTTATTTCCAAGGCTTTTCTTCCTAAGCTCATCTCTTAAATTATGGTATTCTCCAGATGTCTATCCACAACCTACTCATCCCATGCTAAGAACTCTTCCAGAGTGATCTCATTTCCTCTCATGATTTCAATTCCTGATGACTCTCAAATCTCTATCTTTATCCTTGACATTTCCCCACAGATTCATACTTTTATCCATCTGTCTCCTCTATGTCTCCCATTATACTGTCTCACAGAAGTCTCAGATTCAACTTTCATAAAATGGAACTAATTACCCTCATTACCCTGCCCCCACTCAACTCCTTTAATTTTTTTCTCTATTTTTTGTTATGTTTGGAAGTACTGCCTACCACTTCATTCACCACACTAAAAACTATCATCTGTGACTTTTTCTTCTCTTTCTTCCAATATTTAATAAACTGCTATGGAGCTTAACTCCTGACTCCTTTCCAACCCTTGTCCTTGCTCTCCATCATGCTACTCTTATTTTAATTCAGGCCACTGTCCTTTTTTGCCCTAAACCATTGCAACAACCTCTTGATTAATCTGTGTCAGTCTGAGTTTGCATTAAGCAATAGCATTGCATTGGCTAGCTTGAGCAGAAGAAAATTTATCATACAGGTTTGAGAATACTTATGGAATCAACAGGATAGCTTGGAACCAGATTCCGAAAACATGTGGGAACCAAGGAAGTCTAGGCAGCTGGGACCATGGCCAAGGTGATGTGTTGGTACAATCTGTGTAGTATGTCACTGTTGGCCTTGGAATTGCTAGAAAAACTGCCATTCCCATCTTTGAATCTGCTGACACTCCATCTGTTGACAGTGATGTTGCTGAGTGCCACAGGTAAATGTCTTTTTGCATCATTTGCTCCAGATTCAAATTCTTAAGTGTGGGTATGAAATTAGCCAAGCAAAAGTGATGTGTTCCATGCCCTAGGTACTAGAGAAGGGTGTGTGTGTGTGTGTGTGTGTGGAAATCTATCCTCCTTTTTCTGTGGTGGGAAGTAGATTCCTGCCTTTCCCAAGCCTCACATATAGGGCATTTCTCTAAATTTGGAAATATTGAAAAACCAGACAGAAAATATATATTTTTTATGTTTTAAAAAGAAATATCCAATAGGTGGCTTCTTCTTCTGATCTTTCCCTCTCTAACCAATCTTCTGTGTGGAAACCAGAGGGAAGAAAGAAGGCAAAGGTACTAGTTAGGAAGCTGCTGCAGAGACTCAGGCAAGGAATTTTGGCCTCCTGAAGTAAAGTTATGACAAGAAGATGGAGAGAATTGGGTAGATCTGAAGGATAGATTGGAGCTAACATCAGCAGGACATTGTGATTGTGAGATAAGAGAGAAATTAAGATTGATACTGAGATTTCTTTCTCTAGCAATTAGAAAGGAGTGAGAGAGTCTTTAAATGTTCAATGTATTTAATTTCTGGGCTCATGAGACATCAATGAATATGTCATTTAAGTAGCTGGCTGTGTGTCTGGGTTCAGAGGGCAGAGTGCACCACTGAAGATATATTTTTGTAAGCTTTTAATATATAATTGATAAACTCATATGAGCTGTTGAGATCACCCAGGAGTGGTATGCAAAGTAAGAATACCCAATCCATTGAAACTAAGACAAATAGGTTTAGCCACCAGGCATGCCTCCTTGTGGAAGTCATACAAAGACATTTGGGCCACTTCACCTCAATTCTTTAAGATTTAACACTTAGCTCATAGCTTCTCTGTATTAACATTAATGCTGCCAAACTCCTGGTGATTTCTATATGCCTTTACTCAGTGTAGTTCTACTAATCTGTTCTCTCAAATCCTTGACCTCATCTCCAAAGATCTTGTCTTAAACCCACATCTCTCACCCATTTTTCACTCTCAGACCCTGGACTGGTGTTTATAAACCATGACCCTGCAGTGGGTCATGAAATCAATGCAGTTGTCAGAAATGGCATTTCTTTTAAATGAAACATAATGCAAAATATCAGCATGCTTAGCATATGCTTAGTGTATAAACTGAGTTACACATCTATCATATCTAATTGTATAGAGTATTTACAATTGTTCAATTATTATAAAAGGAGAGAAAGCAGATTATAAATTAATGGCAGGTTTGAGTGGGATTATTTTGAATTTTTTTGTGAATTAAGAGGCACAGTGTTCAGAGATGGGACAAGTGTAAAAATGATGTCTTAGGGGAGACAATAGGGAATGAAGTCTAGTATTCAAAATATTATTTCTGCTGTTCTCTCTTTTTCCTATATAGTCAGTTTTCCTTGTCTCCAGGATTATTCTCATCTACATGCAAATATGCCATAATATTTTTTGTCTTCAAAAAATGTCCCAAGTGATCCCAATCCAGCTGCTTCTTTCTATTTACAGAAAATTTTCCTCAAAGAATTTTCTGTACTCATAATTTTCTTTTCTTCTTCCTTGTGCATTATCTGCATAAGGAAAATCTGGAGGCAGATTTTCCGCTCCACTGATGGAAACTGCTTTTATTAAGATTACAGATATTTCTGTTTTACAACCCAAATGGCCATGTCTCAGTCTTGATCTTACTTTATTCATCAACAACATTTAGCATCACTGATCACTGTGTCCTTTTTGCAATCCCCTCCTTACTTGACCTTGGTACTTTACTGTTTTCTCTCTCTGTCCTCCTCATACTTCATTGGCAATTCCTCTGTAACATTTTACAGTGCTAACCACTTCTTCCAGCTTGTTTTCCTTTGCTTCATTGACACCAGCTCTTCTAGTTTCTTTGCTACCTCTCTGGTGACTACACAGTTTCCTTTATAAGCTGTTCATTATTATTAACTAAATTCCCAAATATCATGTATTTTTGTTTGCTAGGCTGCTGAAAGCAGCTACCATAAAATGGGTTGGCTTTTAACAATGGGAATTTATTAGCTTACAGTTTTGAGGCTGGGAAAAATGTCCAAATCAAGGCACCAAGGCAATGATTTCTTCCCCAAAACTGGTTGCTGGCAATCCATGGCTCCTCTGCCATATGGCAAAGCATATGCTGGCATACGCTGGTCTCACCCTTTTCTTCTTGCTTACATGGCTTTCTCTTTATTTCTTGTATTCATCCCATTTATAAAAGTCTCCATTAAGAGGATTAATACCCATTCTGAATGAGGTGGGTCACACCTTAACTGAAGTAGTCTCATCAAAAGATCCTACTTACAAAGGATCCACACCCACAGGAATGGGTTAACTTTAAGAACTTGCTTTTCTGGGGTACATACAATTTCAAACCAGCACATCATGGTTCCTTCAGGGATCCCTCACTGGATCTCTTTCTCATTTTTTCATTTATTAATTCAATAAATATAGAGTAAGGGTCTATTATGAATGGATATTATCATAGAATTTGGGTAAAAAAAAAGAGAATCAAATCAGCAGAGTTTTACTTAAAGTACAATCGAATAAGAGGTAACAGAAAATAAACACATAAGCAAAAAATATGGAGTAAGTGGGAGAAAGAGAAATAAAGAATGATGAGAAGGTACAAAATAACTTCATGGGTAGGCAATTTTATGTAGGGGGTCAGGGAAGACCCAGAAGTAACGAAATATTACAGGTTATATTTTGGAGATGGGCGTTTCTGGAATATGCAACAGAAAATGCAAAGAGCCTTGAGTAAGAGCATGCCTGGTATATACAGAAAAGAGCAAGGAGGCCAGTGCTGCTGGAGTAGAAATAGGGGGACGGGAAATAGAGATAGACGGTGAATAAGGTACTATGGAAACTTCAGATTTTATTCTGAATGAGATACAAATCCACCAGAGAGCTTTGTCCAACAAGGATTGAATGAGAAAGAATAATTAAAAGGTTCTTGAAATTGTCCCTGTGAGAAGTGATGATAGCTCGCATTTGGTGGTGGTAGAAAACCGGTCAAATTCTAGATATATTGCAGTGGTTGACATGATTTCTTCATGGTTTGGATATCATATCTGAGAACAAGAAATAAGTCAAGAATGACTCTCTAAATTCTTGGGCTGAGCAAAGTAGTAGAATGGAGCTGCCACTGACAGAAAAGAAAATGATTGGGAGATAAGCAGATTTTGGAAAATTATTAGGAAAACCAAGAATTTAGTTTTGCTCATTTTAAGTTTGAAATACCTGTTAGATATCCAAGTGTATACATCAAGCAAAGAGGTGAGTATATGAGTCTAGAGTTTAAGGAAGAGATCAGTGCTAGAAATTTGTATTTGGGTATTGTGAGATGATATTTGAAGTCATGGAACTAGATAAGAGTAACCAAGTAGGAGAGTGCTAGATACTGAACAAAAATGTCAGAACCCCAACCCTGAACATATTTATTCTAGCAGGACTGATTCCACTTATCCTAACACTCCCCACTCACCCCTATTGATATCTTGAGCCCCAACAATGTCACTGTGCTATGGCCATTAACTACATCGTGAGGTCAATGTGCAGTCCTTGAATGCTTCAGACGCTGGGCTGGCCTTGGAACTGAAATTAGTGGAATGGCAGCAAATTTCTAGTTCAGGAGAAAATGAAATAGATTCATCTGTAAAGAATAAAAGGCTGCCTTTAAAATATAGAGCCAGAACTTTGTCATGGAGCACTGCCAAATCCTTTTATAGATGGCTATGCTAAGAAAGGAGTGGGAGGATGAAAACTATCAACAATGCAATTTCATGTTGTAGGCTCCCTGGGGTGTTGACCCATATTGGGTAAGGCTTGAAGAATTATCAGGCTAGGTTGGACCCTGGGATGAGCATACCAGGCTTCCTGGAGGAAATTTTTATTGTGCCAGAAGAGAATCACATAAGGAATATATGGGAATTGGAACCCAGGATTATGTCCTTTTGGCAAATTTAAGTCTTATACCTTCGTTACTTTTCCTGTGTTGCCTTTGGGTAACGTCCTTTTTGAGGTGATGTGACTTCTTGGTTCTGGAATATGGTGCAGGGGGCCAGTTTCTATGTTAGCTGTGACTGGGAACATGCCAATTGGCATGAATATCATGGAAATGTCAGCTGAAAGAATTACACTTATTACCTTGGAGCTTGGAATCAAATCTCTATGCATCATCTTCTCAGAAGTCCTGTAAGAGCACACAAGTATTTGAGGAAAAGAATAAGTTTTTATAAATTTAAGGAAGTGCAAAAAAGAATAAATGATAAAAACTGGAGACCTTTGAATGAAGACAGGAGTCACATAAAGAAATCCATTACCTGAAAGATACAATAATGCCCTACATCAGCCAACCACAATGGGAGCATGTTCTTTGGTTTATTAGACTATCCAAAGAGCAGGATGCTAAATATTGTGTGATGGAGATTTGTATCTCTCTAGAGATGTAGACATAACATGACTTATGTGAAAGAAGAGATTTTGGGGCCAATTACATCAATTTTTTAAAATAAAATTTTATTGACATGTATCATACATACATGCACATCAATAAACAATAAGTGTATTGTAAAAGTTGTGAAATAACAAAACAATTGCATATCATCATACAGGGCTCCCATATATCACCCCACCACCACCTACTTGCTTTATTATGAAACATTTGTTACAAACTATGAAAGAGCATCATCAAAATACTGCTATTAACTATAGCCCATATCTCACATTTGGCATATTTTTCCCCCAACCCACCCGATTAGTAACACCCTGTATTACTATTATATATTTGTTATAGTTATGAGAGAGTGTTCTCATATTCGTTCTGTTAACCACAGTCCTTCTTCCACCACTGGATTCCCTGTGTTATACAGTCCCATGCTTTGTACAATCCATTCAAAGTATACACTCAATGGCTCTCATTTTCATCACAGAGTTATGCTGTCATCACCTCAGTCAATCTTAGAATGTTTTCATTACTCCAAAAGTAAAAATCCTATATTCCCTTACACCCCTCTCTTGTTGTCCCTTAGAATTGATAATCTTCTATGCCATTGTTGCAAAAATATTACAATATTACCGTTAACTATCATCCATAAGTTACGTTAATTGTAATTTTCCCATATATCACCACATTCTTGTAACTTTGTAAAAGAAGAGCATTCTTATATTTATACTATTAACCAAAATCTTCATCCACCACAGAAGTCACTATGTTATACATTCCTTAGATTATTCTCCAGTTTCTTTTCAATTGACATTTACATCAACAGACTACCCCTTTCAGCCACAATCACATTTATAAATCATCAGTTAGCTATACTCACTATTATGTTGTAACATCAACTCTATCCATTTCCACACTTTTACAATAAACCTTATTAAAAATTCTACATAGATTAAGCATCAGTTTCCATTCTCACCCCACATTCTATCTCCTAGTAACCCATACTCCAGTGAGTTTACTCATCATATGTAGTTCATATTAGTGAGACCATACAATATTAGTCCTTTTGTGTCTGGCTTATTTCACTCAACATGTCTTCAAGGTTCATCCATGTTGTCATATGCATCTTGTTTCATTTCTTCTTACAGCTGAATAGTATTCCATCATATGTATATACTACATGCTGTTTATCCATTCATCAGTTGATGGACACTTGGGCTGTTTCTATCTTTTGGCAATTGTGAATAATGCTCTATAAACATCGGTGTGCTAATGTCTATTTGCATCACTGTTTTCAGTTCTTCTGGATATATTCCTAGTAATGGAATTGCTCAATCATGCGGCAGTTCTGTATTCAACTTCTTGAGGTACTGCCAAACTGAGGCTGCACCATTGTAGATTCCCACCAAGAGTGAAGGAGGGTTCCTATTTCTCCACATTCTCTCCAGCACTTGTAGTTTTCTGTTTATTTTTTAAATTTATTTTTATTTTTAAAAAATGCCCATTTTATTTGGTGTGAAATGGTAACTTATGATAGTTTTGATCTGCATTTCCCTAGTAGCTAGTGATGTTGAACATTTTTTCATGTGCTTTTTGGCCATTTGGATTTCCTCTTTGGAAAAATGTCTATTCAAATCTTTTGTCCATTTTTAAATTGAATTGCTTGTCTTTTTATCATTGAGCTGTGTGATCTCTTTATATAACATGGAAAGCAAACACTTATTTGGTATGTGGTTTCCAAATATTTTCTCCCATTGACTAGGTTGCCTTTTCACTTCTTGACAAAGTCATTGGAACCACAAAAATAATTTAATTTTGAGAAGGCCCCATTTATCTTTTTTTTTTTTTTTTTTTTT
>JAQZBX010010323.1:0-44438 GCA_029593785.1 Cabassous unicinctus | reverse complement strand
ATAAAGCATGTTTCAGACTGGCTTCTTTCACTTAACAATCTGCATTTAATCTGCATCCATGTTTGTGCATAGCCAGCTCCAGAATTCCATAGCCTTTGGGAAGAAAACATCACCTTGAAGACAACTTGATTTGGACTTTCTTTTATCCTCAATACCATGAGCAAACAATTCCCATTGTTTAACTTGGCCTATAGCAAGGTATTTGCTTGAGCATCCTAGGAAGCTAAAATAACCCGTCTGACCTGTTTACCTTCTCTTTCTTGGCTTTTCCAGATCATATAAATGGAATCATAAAATATGTTTCAGACTGGTTTCTTTCACTTAACAATCTTCATTTAGTATCCACCCGTGTTTGTGCATAGCTTGATTGTTTTTCCCTTTTAATTGTTGAATGATATGGCATTGTATGGAATCATCATAGTTTGCTTAATCTTTCATCAAATAAAAGGTATTTGGTTGCTTTTCAGTTTTAGCAATTATGTATAAAGCTGCTATAAACATTGTTTAGGTTTTTATGTGTATATAAGTTTTCAAATAATATGGGTAAAAATCTAAAAGCATAATTACTGAATGGTATGATGAGGCTATGTTCAGCTTTGAAGGAAACTGACAAACTCTCTCCCAAAGTGGCTGTACTAGTTTGTATTCCAAATAGCTAAGAATGGTAGTTCTTGCTTCTCTGCATTCTTGTCAGCTTTTGGTATTGTCAGGTTTTTCTTTGTATATTTGGATATAAGTACATTATTAGGTATGTTTTGTAAATATTTTATCCCAGTCTGAAGCTTGCTTTTCATTTTCTTAACTGTGTCTACCACAGATCAGAAGTTGTTGTCATTTTTTAAACTAATAACATACAACTTATCAATTATTTTTTCATGGATCATGTCTTCTGCTCTTTATCTAAAAATCTTCAACAAATCTAAGGCCACACAAAATTTTCTCATATGTTTTCTTCTAGAAGATCTTTAATTTTACTTTTTACATTTAGTTCTATTATACATTTTGATTTAATTTTGTGTAAGTTGTGAAGTCTGTGTGTAGCTTCATTTCTTTAAGATATGGATGTTCAGTTGTTCCAGCACCATCATTCACAATACGTCATTAAATTGCAAATATTGTTCATGGTACATTGAAATGCCGTTGAACCTCTGTCAAAAATTAGTTGACTATATATGTGTGGGTCTATTCCTGAGATTACCATTTTGCTCCATTTTTCTGTGTGTCTATTATTTCATGAAACCTGCATTGCTTTGATTTCTATAGCATTATGGTAATTTTCAAAATTGTGTGAGGCGAGCCCTCTGAATTTCATATCTTTAAAATATTGTGTTGGCTATTTTAGTCTTATGTCTTTCCTTGTAAACTTTAACACCCATTTGTTGATAGCTACAAAAATGCTTGTGGGCATTTTGATTGGGATTGCATTGAATCTATAGAACAAATTAAAAGCACTTGGCATCTAAATAATATTGAGTCCTCCAATTCACAGAAATAGAATATCTACCTATTTCTTTAGATCATCTTTGATTTATTTCATCAGAGTTTTTTACTTTGCCACATATAGATCCTGCCCATATTTTGTTATATTAATTCCTTAGCATTTCAATTTTTCATGTTATTGTAGATGGTATTTTTTTTTTAAATTTTAAATTCCAGTTGTTTATTGCTGTTATATAAGAAAGAAGTTGAATTTTAATATGGAGACTTTGTTATACTCACTTAGGTAACAATTTTTTTTGTAGATTCAGTGCGGTTATCTATATAGACAATTGCCTCGTGTGAGTAAAGGCAGTTTTATTTCTTCCTGTCCAATGTATATATTGTTTTATTAATATTTCTTTTATGCTTACCCTATCTAGGATGTCTAGTTTGATGTTGAAATGGAGTGGTGAGAGAGGACATATTGCCTTGTTGAAGATCTGATAGGAAAGTGTCCCATCTCTCACCCTTTAGTAGGTATTAGCTGTCCTTTCTTTTGTTTTGTTTCGTTGGTGTTCTTTATTGAATTGGAAAATCCTCCTAATTTGAATGGCTGTTGGAGTGTGTCAAAAGATTTGTTTTGTATCAACTGATATAAGTACATGATATTCTTCTTTCGCTTGCTCATAGTATGAATCACATTGATTGATTTGCAAGTAGTGAACTAGCCTATCATATGTAACAAATTCTACTTCATCCTGGCGTATGTATTTATTTTATATATGTTGTTGGATTTTATTTCTTAATATTTTGAAAGGATTTTGGCATCTATGTTCATGAAAGATACTGATTTGTAGTTTTATTTTTCCTTCTGTAGTATCTTTATCTGTCTAAGGTATTAAGGGGACTTTTCTTTTTTTACTTCAGTATTGTTAATTTCTTCTCTAAAATTATTATTTCTCTTTTCTGCTTATGTGCTTTAGGCTCAAATTGCTCTTCTTTCTAAAATTTCCTAAGATGGAGACTTAGATTTTTGATTTTTGATATTTCTTCTTTTATACTATATCTTAGTGCTATAAATTTTAATGTAAGCACTGCATATACTGCACTCCACAAATTTTTATAAGTTGTATTTTCATTTTAATTTAGCTCATAATTTGTCTTTTACTTTTGCTTGACATTTCTTCTTTGACTCCTGTATTATTTAGAAGTATGGCATTAAACTTCCAAATATTTGGGGATTTTCCAGCCATCTTTCTATTATTTATTTCTAGTTTAATCCACTGTTGTCTGAGAACACAATCTGCGTTATTTCTTTTTTTTTACTATAATAAAGATGTTCAACTATATGTAGTTTACAAAAAAAAACTCATTTCAAATATAATGAATGATGCATGTAAATTGAAAGTAAAAGTAAATGATAGAATGTGCAATGCTAATAATCAAAATAAAGCATGAACGACTATATTAATATAACTGCAGTTGTTTTCATGAGATAAAAAAGAAAATTACCAGCAATAGAAATATATCATAGTAATAAAAGGATCAATTTACCGAGAAGAAATAATGGTACTAAATATGTACATACCTAAATGGAGAGTTTCTGGGAATGTAGCATGGTGCAGCCTCTTTGGAAGAGAGTTTGGCGGGACCTCAAGAAGATTAATATAGAACTGCCATATGATCCAGCAATCCTGTTACTAGGAATATATACAGGAGAACAGAAAGCAGGGATACAGAATGACATTTGCACACTGATTTCAGTGCACCATTAGTCACAATTGCTAAAATATGGAAACAACCCAAGTGTCCATCAACTGATGAATGGCTGAAAAAAATGTGGTTTATGCATAAAATGGAATATTATTCAGCTGAAAGAAGAAATCGGAATGCATATGATAACACGGATGAACCTTGAGGATATTATGATGAGTGAAATAAGCCAGACAGACACAAAAGGACAAATATTGTATGGTCTCACGAATATGAACTAAATACGATGAGTAAACTCATGGAGGTAAACTATAGATTATAGCTTACTAGGAAAGAGAATGTGGGTTGAGAAGGGGAGCTGATGCTAAGTGTATGTAGAATTTTAAATAAGATTTATTGTAAAAGTGTGAAAATGAATAGAGTTGATGGTAACATATCATAGTGAGGATAATTAAGACTGCTGATTTATAAATGAGATTGTAGCTGAAAGGGATAGTCTGTGGAAATAAATGTCAATTGAAAGGAAACTAGACAATAATCTAGGGTATGTGTGATACAATGATTTCAATGGTGGATGAATAATGTTCGGCCTTTACAAAGTGTTAAGTATGTGGTCATATATCGGGAAATTACAACTAATGCAATTTATGGATTATAGTTAACAGTAATATTGTAATACGTTTGCAGCAATGTCAAAAAAGATATTATATCAATTCTAAGGGACAACACTGGGGGATATAAGGGGGTATGGGATTTTACCTTTAGGAGTAATGAAAATGTTCTGAAATTGACTGAGATGATGACAGCACAACTCTGTGATGTATATGAGAGCCACTGAGTGTACAATTTGAATGACTTGTACAAAGCATGGGACTGAGTAACACAATGAATCTTGTGGTGGAAGATGGACAGTGGTTAACAGAACAAATATGAGAACAATCTCTCATGAACTATAGCAAGAATATAATACGAATACAGGGTGTCATTAACCAGGTGAGTTGGGGGAAAAATAGACCAAATGTAAGAAATTGCCTGTAGTTAGTAGTAATGTTTTCACGATGCTCTTTCATAGTTTGTTACAATTGTTTCATAACATTGCAAGGTGTTGATAGTGGGGTAATGTGTGGGAGCCCTGTATGATGATATGTATGTTTGTTTTGTAAGTTCACAACTTATTCTATACACATTGTTTACGTATGTTTATGTATAAATGATAAGCTTCAATTAAAAAAATTTAAAAAAGAACCATTTCCTACCCAATATCATAAGATATACTTTGTATTTTCATCCAAAAGATTTGAAATTTTACCTTACACATTTGTGTTTTGATCCATAGGTACCTTTTTTCCCCCCTATGGTGTGGTAGTAGTCCTTAGGAGTTCTAGGAAGAGTTCTAATAAGTTAAAGTTTATTGCAATAAGGACAAAAAAATATTTTTAAGAAAGTATATTGGGAGCTATCAGCCTGTTGTTACAAATTTTAGGAAGGAGCATGGAAATGTATTTTCTCTATCTCCATATGGATAAACAGTTTTTCCCAGCACCCTTTATAGTATTTTCTATCCTCTCTCCGCTGATTAGCAAAAGATTACAGGTATCAGAATTCCAACTTATGTGGGTCACTTACTGGGCTCTCTATTCAGTTTCTTGATATATTTTTCCATCCTGCTATATTTTTCTATCCTGATATATTTGTCTACCCAGAGTTATCACACTGTGATAAAACAGAAAGCCTTTAATCTTCTTGGGTCCCTTCTGGTAGGCACTGAATTCCAATTCTGTTGAACATGTCATTCTGTCACAAGTCAGTCACTGATTTTGAAAAGGCAAATGTCTTTTGGAGGGGGCTGGAAGACAATATCAGAGGCCTGACTCACTGCTCTGGGATTTCTATCTCTCCAGGGTAAAGGCCTTTCAAATGTTTGTTGACTTTGTAGCTCTCCAATACCTACAACCAGTTTTTCATGATTTAGATTCATTCGACTTTGTTTGTATTCTCAGCAAGAGGAATGATCTGAAGCAAACCAGTCCCCCATTATCAGAGGAAACCAACTTGCCCATTTTTTTTCATTTTTCATTTTCACTTATATTTTAAAAATTAAATCTGTTTCTTTCTCAAAACTTCCTGACCCATTTTACAGCTTATTTTCCTATGTCCTTTAAAAATTGATCCTTAATTCCTTTACACATAGTACTTCTATTTTTTATTTTATTTTATGCCATAATTCTGAGTTATTTATAGGTCTGACTATGTAGTTTGGTTTACTTCTGCTGCCACTTATTGTGGCTTTCTTTCGCCTATGTTTAGAATTTCTTTTTATTATAAGCTCATGTTCCTTGAATATTTATCTGCAGTTACTCTTTGTGGTTTGTATTTAAAATTCTTCCTTTCAGAGAGATTTGTCTGTTTACTTTTGACATGCATCTGGCAGCATGATCAATGAAACCCACTATATACGTTTTGAATTATTTTGAGACCATAAACTTATTGTGAATTCTGGGCTCAAACATAAATGATTATTTGCTTGAGGATATGGTATGAACTCTCTTGACTTTTTTTCTTCACACACTTCTGGAGATAAGGCCAAGATCGGCACGTTTTCTCACTATTGCCTTTCTCCATTGTGTGAGGTTTTTTCTTCCCCCTCGAATCATGTATTTCATATGTCATACACTCCGGGTTCTGGCTTTCTTCAGGATTCTAAAATCCTATTTCTCACCCTTCAAGCGCATCAGGAATTGCCTCCTGTTCCTGACATGTGGCCCATTAAAACCCAGGCGATAAGCCAACAAGACTGGCAGTTAACCCAGGGCAAATTCCAACATCAGCTTTCTCTTAAGTCTGTAGATTCACACTCTCGTGTTATTTATTTTTTTTCTGTTCTCCATTGTATTGTCATACTTTTTGTCAGTTAGGCTGCATTCCTTGATCAGATTTAAAAGATATTTTAAACTGCATTTTATGATGTGTTACACATGGATTATTTTCCTGAATATTCAGAAACAGTGACAGGACTTTCCCTAATGCCTTAGTTGAGTAAAATTCCATCTTAAAAATAATATATAAGTTATCTTTAAACATTTAACCAAATGAACTTTCTTTAGTAGATTATGCATAAGCCTTTTGAAAGAAAGGTATACAAATCCAAGATATTTCTATCGCCTATTGTTACATAGATATATAATCACAAACACTTTCAAAGAAAGGTGTTAATCATAGTGCTTACAACCATTTAGTTTTAAAACAAAAAAATTAAAAAGTAAAGACTTTTAAAATGAAGTCATACAAAGGCAGTGATTTATTATTACAGCCTGGTTATCACAACATGAGGGATAAAATATATCAGAAAGCCAACCATGTCCCTTATTTTAACATTTAGGATACGTGAATTGATAAATAGGGTTATAAGCTGATTCTGTGGCTGTTCCTGTAGCCTCACATGAGGTCCAAGTCTGAACCTTAATTGAATCTTTCTTGCAACATTAACTCAAGCAATTGTTAAAAGGATAGTTATACAAGATCCAAATAAAATAGAATCCAGCCAAGGATTATGCCTTGACCAATCACCTATCTATAATTACCGAGTTTGCATGTCAAATTACTTGTAACTGGTATTAAGGGAAAGCAGTTGCATCTGAGAATGGGAACAAGTCATGTGCCTCTGGTAGGGAGGGATCCATGACTATGAATAAAGGCTGAAAGCACCAGAGAGCTGATGGCTTCTGAGAAGTGTAATGGCCTGTGGGAAGTCAGCTTCAACTCTTTTTACTGAGTGTAACCCAACTGTAGAGGGACTTGAACATCACAATTTGTGTCTGGGGACCATGAGATCACTGCTATGTTTTTGCTATATAAGCTGTATTGTTTCCTGTACTGTGATATTCTCAGAGCTAAGTAAATATGGTACTGATTGAAGATATCTTAATATGTCATACAGAACATTTATACACAAATTGTTTATGTGAGTCCTTGTTTTATCTGCCAAACGCATGTATGTAGCTCTTTGTGTGTCTATAAGTGTGTGTGTATAGATACGCCTGTGTGTATTTTCTATACATCATATTAGATATATTTGATCCTAAGGAAATGAAGATTTTAGTGTAATGGAAGCTACTCTCTTCATTAAGAACATGGTACTTTTAGAATAAGATATAATTAACTAAGCAGTATTTTGGTCTTATCTGAAATAATTCAAGGCAATTTTCTATAAGAAAAGTTTGAGGGGAAAAACACATATTGATCAGTGCTAAGTAGTAAAAATATATTGCAATGTTGTCAGTTGCCTCATTCCAGATCAATATAAATCTCAACCAAAGCTTCTTAAATGCAATAAGAGTCTGACAAGACCTTTTTGTCACAGATTAGTGTTAAAGCAATGAAAGAGCCCCCAAGGAAAATTGTCTTTCTGGCTGAAATGCCAGCTGTATTCTGTTTCTGCAATGTTCTTTGCATGTACGACATCTTTATTGATATTTGGATGCCTAAAAAAAAAAAAAAAAAGAAAGCTTTAAGCTTTTGTGTGCAGAGTAATGCAAATGAGGATAAAATCCTGAGATCTTATATTTAGATTCATTTTCCCTATCAAATTTGGTGCATATTGTATAGCTGGGCAGAATTAGATTAGAGAAGCAGAATTCCAATAAAGTTCTGCAACATTTTTAGACTAATCTGTCATATTGGTTTTAAATTAATAAATAAGATAATATAATATTTTCAACAAGATGTAAGAATAACTTAGCAAAGTTTTATGATTCTTAAGAAGGAAAAGTTTATAAATTTCTTGCAATTTAGGTTTAGATTTTACCCAACAAATCAACTAAATAAAATAGTAGAATCTAATTGGAACTGTACAAGGAGTTCTCAGGCACTCAGACAAGCTGAATTTCTTGAATTCAGATAACACCAGAATTTAGTCATGTTGGCTTCACCATAATGTCAGTTTGCATAAGGAAATTCGTCGAAGCTTGCTTATTTTGGTACATACTCTTTTGGCACTTTCAATTATTTCAATAGACAGTGCACATGCATCTTCCATGATATATATGTGAAATTAATTTTATGAAAAGCATTAGTTTAATTGTGAAAAGATTTATCTCTTTTTCAAATAAAATAACATTTTGATTTTGGAAATGTAGCTTTTACTTACTCCATTATTTTAGCACCCTTCTCCCTTGTTAGATAAATTTGAGCATGCTTTGAATTAGTTTTGCTTTTTTTCCCATTGTCTCTTCTCTAGATTGCTGTCTTTCTAGCTCAAAATAGCATTGCTTGTTAGTGCATCTATGTAGCTCTATTTACTTCCATTTCTATTAGTTACCAGAATGACCTGATTTTATGTATTATATTAATATCAATAGTTAATGTCAATACCTGTAAATATAATGCTAACATGGAATATTGATGTGCATATAAATGTTATATATACTGATATGATATAAACTCAGATTGACTAAATGCATTACATATATATAGTTTTTATGTATGCACACACATAATATACATATATCATATCAAAGTTTGTCATGCTATACTATATTATTTATATCTTTTTTGAAATGGTAGTACTAGGCCAGTACAGTGTAATTGTTCTTATAACCACTATCATTACCTCAATAATTTTTCCCAGTTCACTTCACGGATGTTACTAACTCATGAAAAATTCCAGAATTAAAATTGACAAGGTAATGCATGAGAATTAATTTTGCAAAGAATTTAACATAGTTATTTAGAATAGTTGAAATTCTTAACTCCAATTCAAAAATACCCAAAGGACTACTTTGGATATTTTTAATTGGGATGTGGGGCAGCACAATGAGGAACAATTGGTTTAGATTACTAGTAATATCAAATGGACCTCTCCTTATCATATGATGGAGTTTAAAATTCATCAGTAGTGCCAGGTTCCATATCTGTGGGCTGTAATGTTGACAGGAAAGAGCACGTGGTTAATTGCACAGAGGAGCCTGTCCTGACATGGGGCTGTCACTTCTGTTGCAGCTTTGGAACCCACTTTTCTCTAAAGATTTGAGAAATGGTAAAGAACTGTGCCTATGAGAGGAAAGCATATCTGACTTTAAACATGCTAACTGACCAGCTCTGTGACCTTACGAATTTTATTTCAGTTCTTTAGCCTCATTCCTCTGGTATTTAAAAAGGAGGATAGTCGTAATATACATTTCTGAGGAGTATTACTGCCTTAGAGCTTTCATACTCTCTTTGCAACTGGGAAATAGTGTTTTTATCTGAGTTTCCCTTTATCCAAATAAGATGCATGCTGCCTTCCACCACATTTTAATTTCTTGTCCCCCTTGAGACTTTACTTTTCTTGTCTCTCCCCTGGCTACTAATTTCTTTTGCAACTGGATCTTCCCAAGCTGGTCTCTTGTACAGGAGATATATTCTACGGTAAATTCTGATAGCTTCTGACCAGGGATCAGCAAACAGCAATCTGTATTAGAACACAGCCATGCCATGTCTTCTCTATGGCTACTTTTGAACTACAAAGGAAGAATTGAGCTCTGTGACAGAGCTCTTAGGGCCCACAAAGCCTAAATAGTTATTATCTCTCCCTTTACCAAAGAAGTTTGTGAACAACTGCTCCAGACAATGGGGTCATAGTCTGGTATTGTCATGTTATTTCCAGGGAAGTATATCTTTCTGGCAAAAAGAGGAAGGAACTAAACACTCCATTCCTCTCTGCAACTACAATGCCTCTGCGTTCAAAACAGTCATCAAAAATCATTAACTTAATATAGGGAAGAGGGAAGATTGCAATTGATCAAATTAAACAGAACTTTTTGAGAATTTCCTGACATCAACTCATGTTCCTTCTTTACCCTGATATAGTCTCTAAGTGGTGACTAGACTATTATAACAAGAATGTGTAGTGCAGGGATTAAAATGCATTTTAATTCCCAGTGGGGACTTTTGTCTACTTCTAAAATCATTCCCAGGTGATGTCTACCTTAGATCCTAATTTCTCAAAGACCTGAATTCCCACTTGGAAAAATCTTTAGCTAATAGCACAGTTCCTTAAGATTGCAGGGTTTTTTTGGTACTTAAAATGTCCTTAATTCTGAAAAGACAAAAAAGAAGTGTAGTTCCTATTCTTATAAATATAGCACCTTTTGTGACTAGTAAACCCAGTGTAAGAATCATTAAATAGATGCATTTATTCATTGAGATATTATGCTCCTGTGGCGTTGCACATGGAATAAATCAGGCTGAGCAGTCATGCTCTCCCTGAGGGCTTCCAATTGGTTTGAAATATCTTTCTGCCTGAAGTCATAGGGTTTGGACCCTAATCAAAATGTGCGGATTAGGATTCCTGAGCATTTTTGACAGTCTAGGGAACAAATAAGAATGAAAAAAAAATGGAGTGTCTGAGTAATTTTTGTGTCAATGCTTTTTTCAGATATCGACAATAGTGAAAGGGGGGGTATAGCTCATTTTAATTTCCACTTTATCAAGCATGGCTTCTGTATACCGTGGCTCTCTCTCTCAGTATATTTGTTTTGTAATTCATTTCAAAAGGTAATCTGAGATATGGAAATAACAAGAAAGAAAACTGAATTTTATAAAATCATTTAAAAAATATTTATTTGGAGGTCATTTCTATAGCTACCACTATGTAGCACAGTTTGAAAACGTACAACCTGCTTCACCTTAGGTACTGTTTCTTTTTTCCTTCTTTCTAAAAATAATAAAAAGATCATGTTTTTCAATGAGAGCAACAGATTTTTAAAATAGTAATAAAATGGCTTTCCAACACTAGATATAAGAAAACTCTAGAGAAACTCATGGATGATAATTATGATGCCTTGCAGAGTAATCATTCTCTCTAAACACCATTTTGGTCATTGATTGCTGTCAAAGAAACCCTCCAAAATTAGTGGCATAAAACAAGCATTTTATAATATCCATAATTTTATGGGTCAGAAATGTGGGCAAGATACAGCAGGGATCACTTGTTTTGGCTCCATGATGTTTAAGTTCTCAGCGGAGGTGGCTCATAAACCTGGAGGTAGCTGAGATCGTTTGACTGAGGGCCTATGCCTCGGGCTTCATTTTATCTGTCCACATGCTGTGTGTTAAGACCAGAATGTTCAAAATGGCGTCTTCATTCGTATTCTGGGCTGGAAAGGCTAGAATAGCTGGCAGCTGTTTTGGTTTATGCACATGATTATTTTGGGTTTCCTCACAGAATGGTGTTTTCAATATAACTGGACTTTGTACATGACAGTTGGCTTTTCCCTGAGTCTAGAAGAGGACAAGGTGGATACTGCAAGGCTTATCGTCCAGCTTCAGAAGACACAGAAGGTCATTTCCCTACATTCTAACACTGTGCTACGGCCAGCCCAGATTCAGGGGGGTATTTAATGGCACAAATAGAACATACATGCAAACTGGAAAGCGACCTGTGTTGGTTAATTGTGGCCATTTTGGAGCTATTTGCCAAAACCACCCTTGATATTACACAATATGACAGACTATTAGGTGATGGATGCTTTGAATACTTTGCTTTCATTTCCACCTTTGTCATTTATATAATGACTGCAATATAAATCCAAGAATATGAAAGAAAGGAAAGAAGATGTGATTACATTCACTGAATTTGCTAGCTGAGTGGCTTGACACACCTCACATCATCTCCATGATCCTCATTTCCTTAGTAGGATATGTAAACCACGTGGAACTTGATTGACAGTCACTAAACTGGAGCTGCTATTGTTTTTTCTTAGATTTAATACTGTTCTCTTTTCACACACAAAAGGAATTTTGACAAACCATGTTGTTATTGCCTTTCTCATGTAATATTATTTTGTCTTTCTGTTCCTCTTGAAGCTCCAGTAGTAATACTATGTACTAGTTAGAAGCATGGGTTCCTTTCTCTCTTAAAACAAGTATTGCAATGTGTTTTTATGTGTTTGTAACCAAAGAATGTCTTTCTGTGTATGTTTTAGAGGTGCTAAAGACTAGATTATTGAAGAATCCTTATGTTACTCAATGAATTAAAAGAAGATTTACAGCCTTGGTCAATGAAAAAGCCTGTAGCCCAATGCCTGGAAACATCTGCTGTGTGCTGTTATGCCACTTGTACATCATAAAACACATAGTGGAGATCAGTCACACAAAGAGGAAGCTTGCAAAATCCAGAACAAAACAGGTAACAGATGTTCTAGTCAGATGGTTGAACTAAAATATGTATTATAACTGGCATGTGAGGCAGACAATAAACAGGATTTATACCCTGCATAGAGGTTTAATTACACTGCATTCAGAAAAGTTTTATTGTTAAATTTAGTATTCCTTTTTCAAAGGGAGTAGTATCGTTCCTGAGAGGACCAATGTTTTATGGTGAGTTGTATTGGGAAGATTTGGATTTTGTTTACTTATCATTACTGATTTTACTATATTTGACATGGGAAAGCCCTTGTATGAATTAATATAAAACCTATATTTTCATGCCTCATTTATAATATTTATAATTGCTTAATAGAGCATAGAGAGCATGATTTTAAAAATAAATATTATAGCTCTCTTTTTTTCCATGATCCCATACTTTAATTTAAAATGAAATAATATATTGGAAAATATCTAACAAAATGCCAGTCACACAGTAGGTATTTATTTAATGATATAGATTTAAATGTAATATATCGCTGCCTTATCAGATTAATGATTTCACTTATTAGAGAATCACAGTCAGTTTTGTATTGGTTGTGTTTTAGAAAGCTTTACTGTCTCCCGTGGTTGTAGATTTACAAGTAAAGGGACTGGAAGAAATTGGAAAATATTAATAATAATTTAAAACAGTGAGTATATTTGTTCTCTCAGCTTTGGACTATACCATAAGATACAAGATTTCTCCTCTTTTGCAAGATTTTGCATTAAACCAAATCCTATTATTCAAAAACATAAGAAAAGGACAGTGGAAATTGGTTAATACATAGACAAAAAATGTCCAGAAATTCTATTTATTTTACTGACCTGAAGAATAAAAAATATATATAAGTGGCTTACTTAAGCTTCCTGGGAAAAGTGCCATATTCAAGCTGCCTCTCATTAGACAGCCTAGCATCATCCTCTTGTAAATCTGGTTAACCCCCAAGATTACTTTTACTCCTCCTAACTTGAAAACTCATTTTGAATGCTATTGCTGTGATGGTAGCTGTCTTTTTCCATCTAAAAACTAGCATTGATGATAATTGCCTAGTCTTTACATTGTTCAGTTTTTCAAGGAGTCTTTGACATGCTGCTTCTGTAATGTTTTCACCCGCCGTCATTTACAGGGATAACCTCACAAGTCACAAATAATTGGACTTAATTGCAAGTGCACTTGGACCTTTTAAGATATCAAAACAAAAGGCCAGCAACTGATAGTGGCACAGTTATTGCACAATGTAATAGCCATGTTATTTTATCAGGAAAAACAATGAAAGGGATGTGCTTTTAAAATAGGATTGTCTCAGTGAGTTCATTATAATAAGTTTCTCCGCTCTGTCCCCAGAAATGAAGACTTATTTTCTCAGAATAGCTGCTTACTAACTGCTAGTCTCGGTGTCCTTTATTATAAAAACATTGCATTGAATCCTTCACAACTGGATAAATTATTTCATCCTTTATTAGCTTCTTTCCCCTATAGACATAGTACAGCCGGTAAAGATGTCATCCTTGCTCTTTGAAACAAGTAGATTAGGCCATTTTCTCAAGGGGTTTGGCAAAGTCCTTCAACAGACGTGACTGGCAGAAGAAAAGGCTGAAGATGTTGGCCCCAGGGAATATATTGCTGACTTGATAAATTTTCGGGTCATAAAAGGTCATCTCTTGATGTCTGGAAGAAAGATTGACTTACTAACAAATACCAGTAAGAGCTCTTCCTGTAGTGTAAGATATAAAGAAAACAAACTAATATTGAAAAAGCATTCTTATACTAGCAACACCAATGCTCAAACAAATGAAGGTGAAATATTTTCACTTATAAATTTACTTCGAGTGATTTTTAATTTTAAACTCATCACCACAGTACGGCACATGCTTTTCTTAGTTGTGCAGATTTTCAGTGAGCTGTGTAGGAAACACATAGTGAGCCATTAAACAGTTACTTATAAGTTAAGTAATTATGGCCAGCTCCTAGAACTGCTACTTTGAAATAGAGGGGTAAAAAGATTTGAAATTATAAGGTCCTTCATAAAATCTGCTAGAAATTAAAAGTCACATTGACAGTTGAGATTGAACTACTTATTATTAATGAATTCATAAACCTCACTGTAGTATTTGCTTGCACTATTTTCAGATTGAAAGAGAACAGTAATAACTGACATAAAAAAAAAAAAAAAAGCAAAACAGGATGATCCAACCAGTTAGTCCCATTAGAATCACATTACCACATCAAGTATTCCTATTTTAGGAAAGAAATCTTGTTTTTTTCTTCAATTAGATTTTTTTCTTAATCAAGCAATTGAAGTATTTTGAGTGAGTATAGGCTTGCTGTGCTTTCATCTGCTTTTAGGAAAGATGTCAGCAATATTGCCAATGGGCCAATTCCATTTTTGCTTAAAACCCTACATGTTTTGTTGTTTTTTTTAACCATAGGTCATCTCACCTCCCTTTAATGTCAGGACCCTTTTCTTGTATCCTTAGTGAATTCATCTCACATACTAATTCCTCAAAGCAGGAGATGTGCCTTAGGAAATTTCTTCACGAGTCTACATTGTGGCAATTCTTTCAATGAATGGGGAAAAGATTAACTTGAGTTTAATACTCAATACAGAAAAGTGTCACTTCCTAAAAGAAATCAAATATAAGCTAATGAACAAGAGCAGTCTATAGTGCAATGGTCCAAACTCTATTTCATCTTTTCAAAAGTCTGACATCTAATTTTAATATTATTTATCTATGCGCATGCACACACACATAAACACATACACACAGAATGCAAGATTGAGCCCCAAAAGTGTTTCATTTAAGTACTTCTAATATTTTATAAATTCAATATTTGGCTGTATCTCAAGTTTCTTTTAATATCAAAGAATGCATATGACTGTCTTTTCCCCCTCCAAAATGTTCTCACCAACATGTGATTTCTTACAAATAATAAATATATTTAATAACAACGAGAGATTTTAAAGAAAATATAGAAAACTGTCCTGTAGCAATTAATATAATGGAGCAAATATTTTAAGCATAGACTTTTTAAAATTCATTTTTGTTTTTTTTTACCCATAGACTTTTTTAAAAAATTTATTTTTAAAGATGTTTTAGATTACATAAATGATACATCAAAAATATAGGGGGATTCCCATATACCCCACCCCTTCCCCCTCCCTCACTTTTCCTCATTAACAACATCTTTGATTAGTGTGGTACATTTGCAACAATTGAAAGTTGCAGCCTATACCCATAAGCATTTTGGGGGCTGAAAATCATCCTAAAGTTTGGGCAATAAGGGATTTGTATAGGGAAGTGGAGTGTAGGGTTTGATTTTATGAAGGACTTCCAAGATCATCTAATAATAATAGAAAAATAGGTGTAATTTTTCTTAGACAGTTTTTAAAGCATCATCGCCAATCCTTACACAAACCTGTACACATAGTACTACTTCAAGGATGGTGTCCATCGATATTCAATTACTTGCCCTGGGTCAAGTAAGTAGAGAAGTTATGCCATCCTGTTTGACTCTACAAATGCTTAACCAGTCCAAGGTCTACAGAGCCATACATTTTTGAAATCATATGAAAAGTACTAAGAAGAGGAATGGGATTATGATGAAGAAACAGGTCAAACTTTTCTTGGCTTGAAACACGTGTGGGTCACAGTCTTCGGCAGGGTGCTGAAATCAAGGAATAAGAGCTTTGGCCAAAATGTTATTTATAAACTGATGCCTGTAGGAATAAGAGGAGCCAGGGAGGGATACTTGGTCCTGTAAAGCTGAATCTTTGCAGATTAACTGAAAATAATTCATGATATTCTATTCTGTCTGAGGTGATTAGAAGCTGAATCTGGATGATGAAGGAAACCTCAATTCAATGATTACTTGGAATGAGAAACGTCACATAGAGTGAGTTTCAGAAAATAAATTATCCAAGCATGCCATTTTTGCACAGGAAATTTAAGACCCAGATAGGTTAAATAATCTTTTCCTGTTATTCTATATAGCTTCTTTTGAGGAAAACTCACACAATTCCTTTTGTGTGCACATCACTCACACTTGAGTCAAGCAGAACTTCTCAGTCTTTCTCCATAGACACATATGCAGCCTCTTCTGGTCAGAATTCCCTTTCCCTATTTTGCTGCCTAGAGCACCTCAAATCATTCTTTCAGGTACAGGACCAAAGGCACAATACACTATCTTAGCAAAATCAGTGAATAAAGTAAATAAAACAAACAATAATTGGCCATTTCTCCCATAACATTGCTGGTACCCGGAGAGTAGTTGGAAATAGGAATCTGGCCAGGACCAAGAATTCTAATTCAAGTGTGCCTTGAAGAGGAACCCTAGAGGATTCAGTGAGCTGATGGCCCAAAGCCTTTTTCTTAGGAGAGCTATCCAGAAGTTCCTCAAACACAGGTATCAGCTTCTGAGCACTAGGCTATGAGTCAATTCACAATAACAGGGATTTTGCTTTCTGGATAGTGATTTGCTGGCTAACTTAGAGCCTCTTTCTGGGAGTTGAAGTGTGAGGTATGAGGGGAGTATAAGCTGACTGGGAATCCTGATGTGAGTCTGTTGCTAAAATAAAAAACAGTAGAAGCAGTGACTTAGAGAACTCAGTTACAAAAATGGCCAAGACCTGCGAAAGGAGCAATTGGACACAGCCTCTTGTTTGGGAGTGGGGGATGGGTGAGTAGGGGGAAGATAATAGGTGACCAGAGAGGCATGTCTATGGAAGACATAGCTGTGTAGCCAAGACAGCTCTGTTTTTTCTTAATTCTCATATATCCATACATAAATCCTCCATTATATGAGACAACCTGACCATGTCTTTGCCTCTTACAGCTTTTAGGAGGACATCTACGTATGACTTGTGAGAGAATGGATCAATCCACAGAGCGTTCTATGTAGTAAAGAGCAAAGCAGAATTTCCTCTAAAACACCAACACTTTACTGCTACTACTATAAATATTGTTGTTGTTGTTACATTTTTTGTCTCTCATAACAAAATTGAAAAATTCCATAGCGAAAAATCAACACAAATTTAAAAAGATATTCAAGACAATAATAGAGTCAACAGGAAAATGAGTTTCTCATTTTCTTGGGAAAATTAGAAATAAAATATGGCCTTAATACATTGTTTACAATTTGAAATCATATGGGGGAGCTGAAAATTAGTGCTTTTTAATATTAGGACTGTGAAATAACAAAAAATTAGTGAGTCAAAAATTGTTATTGATATCAATGACCTCCAACTTTCCACTTCCAGTAGATGTTTTTCATTCTCATTTTATTCTGCAGTTAATCAAAATTTGTTACTGTCCCCTTATTGATAAAATAAAAATCCAGAACAACTGCTTTTGCAAACTATTTTGAGAATTGCATCAGGTAACACATATCTAGTAATACACACTGAGTTCTGTTTAATATTTCTCCATTCTAATGAAGCAAAAATTTGTTTTTGAACAAAGAGCTGAGGGTAAAACATTGTATTATTTAGTTATATTCAAATTCTCTAAAGTGAAGACCTAATATCTCTGAGAAATATGTAAGGGAAAGTTTATATTGCTCAAAAGGAAAATTTATCCTCCAATTTGAGAAATGAAGATATACTAATGGCTCTGCCCTTTCTCTCTTTTCCTTCTGAGACTCCCACAATGCCCCCACAGGTTCCCCACAAGTTCCACCGGCTCTGTTCACTTTTCTTCATTCTTTTTTCCTTCTGGTCCTCAGACAGGATGTTTTCAATTGTCTTGTATTCAAATTCACTGATTCTTTCTTCTGCCACCTTCAATCTAGGGAATTTGGAATTTTTAAAATCTGTTACTGTGGTCTTCATCTCTGCTTGGCCCTTTTTCATAATTTTCTTCTCTTTATTGATATGCTCTTTATGTATGTTCAATTATCATTTTCCTGGTTCCATTTCTTTATTTTATTTTATTTTATTTTATTTTTTTGAGGTACCAGGGCCAGGGATTGAACCTGGGATCTCATCTATGGGAAACTGGCTCTCAGCCACTAAGCTATACTGGCTTCCCATTTTCCTGATTTCATTTAATTCTTTGTCCATGTTTTTCTTTAGCTCTGGAGCATATTTAGGACAATTTTTTAAAAAGTCTTTGTTTCGTATATCCCTTATATGATCCTTCTCATCAATGGCTTCTAAAGCTTTAATCTCTCCTTTGTCTGGGTCATCCCCTCCTGTTTCTTTGTATGTTTTGTAATCTTTTATTGAAGCCTGGATATTTTGATATTTTAATGTGTTGTCACTGAAATTTAGACTCTGAGGTGCTTGTTTCTTAAGGTTTTATCCACCTAATGTTATGACAGAGCATTCCTTGAATGTCAGGAGCTAAAAAAAAAAATAAATAAATAAAAAGAAAGAAACAAAGAAAAAGAAAAAGCCTTTCTGGTCTTTGCAGATTAACCTGTGGGCAAGTACTCTCCTTGAGGGCTTTTCCATGAAATGAGTTTAGAGAATAGCCATAAGCCAATGTGTAGAAGCCACCCTGATACATACCGTGCATGTGTCTTCACATTTTTCACACTGCATTCTGTAGGAGACCTCTGTGAACTACCTTCTAAATGCAAGACAAATTCTGGGGTGCAGTGATGGACAGATTAGGCCAGATACACAAATCCACACTGAAAGTGCGACCAGCTTTGCACAGAGACAGTGAAGGTATGGAGAGAGGTCATCCAAGGTGCCAGGAGATCTTACCTCTTTTAAGTAGACCTTTCCTTGATTTGTTGATCACCCTGTTACTACAATCTTGTAACTGTTTTCTGTGCTTTTAGAAAGATGCTTCTGCAAGTTCTATTTTGTTATTCAAAGCTTCTGTAGGGGAAGGATCCCTGAAGCATCTCACTCTGCCATAAAAATTGGAGCAGGACCCTAAATAGATCTTCATATATACTTTTCTTCTCAATTATGTTGTAATTGACTGATAGATTGTAAGATTACCAAATAACCATTTTTCTAAACAAATGTAAATACATACTATGTTTAAAACAGTGTTGTGACAAAATTTTATATGTGATTTACCTAACAAATGAAACAAAATGTGCCCTAATTAGACATTATTATCAAATATGTTTATTAATTAACTAAACACTGTTCAAGGAAATTGAGGCCCACTTATGAAAGACAAAGCTATTTGCTGTCCAAGAGCTTAAAGGCTGGGAGATAGTTAAGCAACTAATATTATAGATAACTAATTTATCTAGTATGATTAACATGATAAATTTTATGGAAAGAACTAAGTTACAGGTAAGGTAGGAAATTTGGAGTGCTGCAGGAGAATATTGGGTAGCAGTTTGCAATAATCATTGTAGGGGTCATAGGAAGCCTCTTTAGAAAGGTAAGCATTGAGCAAAGGTGTAATAGAAGTGAGGGAGCACAACTGAGTAGACTATAAACTCTTTTACCACCCTTTAAAAACTGTGCTTTAAACATGTAATTAGCATAAATCTAAAGATAATTGAAAAATCTTTCTATTTATTTTGCAAGTTGTATTTAAAATAAAAGATTACCAGTATATGGTAGAAGGCATGTTTGTTTAGGTAAAAAAAATAAAACGCATTCTGAGAAATCATACCAAATCAGTGGAAAGAGAATATATAAGACTCTATTATTTGTTACTTCTCCTGTGCCCACCCTAAGAAAATTATAATGTGAAGAGAAATGTAATCAAATTATTCCTTTTAATTTCATGGTTGCCTAATTACTCTTAGCAGAAACCAAGCAACAGTTACAGTTCATTGAATATATTTAAATTAGTTCCTATTCTTGAAGTAACAAAATACCTGCCTTCTAATATTAATTTGAATATTTACATTTCCAATTATAATTTGTTGAGAAATAAATTTAGTGTATTGCTTTATTAATTTGTGATAATATTATGCAATACACATAAATGACTGTGTTAATCATATTCTATTGTATAAAATATATTGATTTTCCAATAGTCAATTACTTGTTGAATAGGAACATGCACCATTTTTCATTTTTAATCAAATTTACTTTTATTCTAAGCCCCACTAAGTAGTAGTAAAGGAAAAACTAGATTGGGCCTGAAAAAGGATCCCCAACTTGAATATTTCAAATATCTATTTGTAGTTTCCTACAATCCTTATCACTCCACATTGCTGTCAGTAGTCCAATTCATACTCTTCTTTTGCTTGCCAGGGATTTGTGTTTAAGGAGTCTGTTTTAGACAGTCTGAGCCCATCGTGGGATATGCAAATAGAACTTTTTAGAAGGGAGGGAAACTGAGACACAGAGGTGATTTCAGGACTTATTTCAAGATTTCTTAGTATTATTTCCAATTATTTGTTACCGGAACTTCATTGACATTTTATTGGGCATCATGCATTTTATAGGAGGAACACTCATACTGGCCTTGCACAGAAATCGAAACATAACTTGTAAATTCTGTGAAGAAATACAAATTATCTTAATTGATAAAGCGTGAACTATGATTCTGGGTATACCTATTTCATCCCCATGGAATTTTTCTTTCTCCAAGGCACGGCTTAGTTCCCTCAACTTCACTCATTTAAAAAGTGTAAATAAGTGCTAAGACAACGATGTGTAACAATCTTACTGTTAAAGCAAATACACCTTGGTCCTGAGCTCTCCTGAGTGTCAGTTGACACTCAGGCCCCATGACTGCCCACCAGTTTCCTGGTAATTCTGTGGTTGGCAGACCTATTTTCTTTGAGAGCTATTTAGAATGTTCTGTTTTGACCTTCAGGGACTGTTCTTTATTCCTCCCCTTGGAACTCTTTATTAGAAAATGCTTTTGCCCTTCTGACCCTGGGTTGCCTCTGAAATTTCACCCTTTGGTCTTTGCCAATCTGGATCTCATTTTCTCTCCTGCAGCTCCCGACATTGGCTGCTTTTGCTGAGATGGGAGAGGAGGGTATTTCTACTAGTGTTACAGCTCTTAGCCAGATTGGAGAATTTGCTTTCTTAGTTTCTGTCTCAAAAAACATGAAATAAGTCACAGCAAGTTTGGGTCAGCCCAGCATGTTACTCAGAGCTTCCACATGATTGCCCAGCAGTTAATCAGTTTGCAGCATCAGATGGATTATAAATAGTTAAATCTTTTCTGATGGAAACAACTTTCTCTGCAGGGCACACATGGTGTGTACCAAGAGGTTAGAGACTATTATTATGAAAGCAGAAATCATGTTTTACTTGTGTATTGGCTTTATCCTGAATATATATATATATATATATGTGTTTGTCATAATTTGTATTTTTTTCCAAAACCAGTTAATGAGACATCTCAGGAGCTTATAAATGCAAATATTATGAAAGGAAAATAAATAAATCTTCAGGGTTGACTTTAGTTCAAATTTGTTTTAATCTCCTCCAGTTTTCTAGACATATATTACTAGTACCACATAAAGAGAATGTATCAGAACTCTAGCTTCTGCAAGATTCATAATGTAATTTCAACAATTCTTTGAAGACAAACTCAAGATACCACTGACTTTGGGAGGGTGATTGCTGTGTTCACCTCTGTTCCTGGACAAGTCAGAGCTGCCAGTCTGTGCTCATGTGGTGGAGCAGACTGATGTTTCCCCATCTGTTCTATTTGTTGTTGTACAGGTTCAATTGGCTTTGCCTACTGTGATTCCATCTGTATTCTAGGTTTCTTCTGGCATATGAACATTTAATTGTTCTATAGAAAACTTTCAGTTTGACTATTTAACACAGGCAAATAAATTTGAAAGGTTCATGTTCTAAATGGTATCCACATGCCTACCCTTCCCAGGAAATTAAAGATGACATTGTTTAAATTTACAGAGTAACTACAGATGTAGAGAAGGAGAAAAACCTCTTCGATTCAAATTGTCTGATTATTTAAAATCACAAATTTTTAGGTTAAGGAGAAATTATGGATAGATATTATAACTGCTAATTGTGTGAATAGTTACATTTCAATTTTTAATTTTTCAGACCTGATAAGTTTTATCACTTCAAGCTTATATCTTAAGTGCTGCTACAAGCTCATGAAATGCTTTTCCTCAATTTTTCCTTTCCTCCCTAGTATTGCTGGATTTATCAGGTTGAAAATGAAAAAAATATTCTGTTAGAAATTTTGACTAGTTTATTATCTATTATTTCACATTTTTATTTCTACATCTATGTCTACATTATAACTCCATTCTCTTTAAATATTTCTCTTCTTGTCTTCTTTTATTCTCTATTTTTAGATGTCTGCAGCATTTGCTCCAATTTCTTAATTTTAAAGCTTGTTTCTAATGTTTTTTAGCCTGTAGAAAATGAATAAGAAAACTTCCCTAAATTTAAAAAAGTGATCCTGTCTTTTGAAATAAAAATATTAATTGAAGTTTTAATGACAAGCATATTGCATCAACCCTAAACTCTCTCAGGTTGGTACGAGCAGCATATGCATAGGAATTGTATTCTGAACTCACTCATTAAGGTTAGCTTTCCTAGTTTTCTAGTTTATTATAAGGGCTGACCTCACTCATTAAAAAATATAAATAACAAATATATCAAGATATGCTACATCTATCTATTTAGCAAACATCCAGAATTTTGATAATACATTCTGTGAGCAAGGCTGGAAAGACTTTAAATTGGCACATCCCCTGTGCCGATACTTTTGGCATACATGCAGAAGACAAATGACCAAGGGCAGTCATTGCAGCATTGTTTGTAATAGCAACAATTTAGAAACAGCCCAAATGGCTATCAGAAAAGACTGGCTAAATGTGTGATAGCAATCCATATGAAATAATAATGGGCAGCCCTAAAGAAGAATGAGGAAGGAATCTACTTATTTATAGAAAATGAATGATAATTTACATTATTAAATGAAAAGAAAAAAAGCAAGGTCTAGAAAAATATATGTAGAATGCTAACTTTTATATAAAAATGATGAAAGGTATGAATATATATTTGCATCTACTTGAAGTGGCATAAAGATGACTGTAAAGACACATATACACATGCACAAAAAGCTGTTTTCATTACCTCTTATTGTGATTGAGTGGGAACTAGGAAATAAAGTATAGAATGAGGAATATGATTTCCACTCTATTCCATTTTGTTGGAACATTGTAAATATACTATTTATTTTATGTATACACATACATACATACACAGATGCAAAATAAAACTGATCATGGAAGATTGGAGATAAAATTTTATCAGAAAACTCATGATAACTCTCATTACTACCATTGAGTGGAAAGTTTGATTCTAAGGAAATTTGGGGGATGGTGGAACTACATCGTGTCTTGATCGTGGTCATGGTTTTTCGGGTGCATCTGTCAAACTACAGAGGATTGTAACTTCAAATCAACATAAGTTATTGAATGCAAAGTATACCTCAAAATTGATAAAAATAGTGTCATTCGGGACTTTCAATAATAATAAATGTTATAATAAAAATGATAATAAAAACAAAGTTATAATGGATTATATAGAGACCACTCCATCATATGGACAATGAGTTTAGTAGCTATTTACAAAAATTAGAAATTATCCCTCCATGTCATCATATGGATAATATTAAATCACAAATGATGACATTTCTAAAGAGTGCCAAGGTAGTCTGAACTGATCTATGCTCTATAAGTCCTTAGAAAAGGGTTTCCTCATGAATACCCTACCCTCTTAATCTTTACTTTAAATACGTTATCATCACTTGACATGCTATATATTGCTTATCTCTTCCCTTTAGAATGTAAGCTCCCTTTGTTTAATTCACTGCTCAGTCTACAACACTTCATGTTCCTAGCATAGAATACGTACTCTATAACTGCTTGCTGGATTACTTCTTAATACATAGTTTTAAAAAATATGTTATAAACAAATCTCTGAGAAAGTTGCCATGTTGGACATCCAAGCACATCTCTGATTAGCTGTAAAGAGTTAAAGTTTCTTTTATCACTGAAATGAATCATCATGTCTTTGATTGAGCTCCAGAGGAAATGGTTGGCTAGTGTTTACAGGATAAAAAACTCAGTATAAAAATGCATTGGAATTCTTAGCAAAATGAATTGTTCCTCCTATGTTTCATAGGATATGAGGCTGTCAGAGAGAGAAGATTAACTTCTGCCTTTCCAGTTCACCTCTAGGTATAAATTTATTTAATGCCAGCATGGCTGGAAAACTATAAAATATTTAACTTGGTCTCTCTTTCTTGTATGCATTCTCTTTGTGAGTTTTTGTTTTTGTTTTGTTTTGTGTGTTTTGATATGCCTATTGGATACCAAAGCAGAAATTCTGAGGGAAAAATGGGAGAAAGAAGGATGGACTTTAGAAGAAAATGAGTGCTAGAGATATTAAAGTGACATTTATCAATTAATTTTAATTATTCTAAGAATGCAGTCTTTATAGATGGCATTGTAAACATGAGACTAAGAGATCATCTAGGAAACAAGTGAAGCTGGAGAAAGTAAGTGATGAAAGATCTTACCATCTAATACTCCATCTTTTAGATAAATAGTGGCTGATCTGGCAGCCCCAAGGTAGCTCCACTTACATTTCTATCAAATTAGCTGGGACTCTGAGGAGGCAGGGTTCAGGTGGGTACCTTTCCATCTCAGTGTAGTCTCAGAGCCTCTCTACATGATCTCTTCAGCAGTATAGTCAGACTACTCACATTATCAGAGCTCCAAGAGTGTGTATCCCAGGAGACAAGAAGAGGATTCTGCCAGTTTCTTAAGGCCTAAGCCATGAAGCTAGTGGCGTATCAATTCTGTGATCTTGCCATTGGGCAGAGCAGATACAGAGCTGGCCCAGATTAAAGAAAAGGTACCATAGATTCCACCTCTCCATAGGACGGTAGATTAATCACCCAAAGATTGTATTTGTATGTTGTAAGACAAGTTATTTCAAGATGTTAAATATTACATGCTATCATCATAAGTCTCAGCTTCATTTACTTAAAGTTCTTCAAACTCTCTTCCAGGTGTTCGGTAATGTTGATGCAGTCTTCTAGCACACTCTTGTCTACATTTTCAGCCACAAGATTTGCAGTCCTAAATGCTGCACTTAATATTCCAAGACTACTTTCAGTTTATCAGTCCTTTGCTGGATACCATGTGCATTTCCTTCCATGCCTTACATATTCTTCGTATCCCCCTATATTTTCTCAGAAAATCTTATCCATCCATCAATTTATAACACTAAATTAAGTTTTTGTGTAAACATTAATTGACCCTTCCTGGTAGACTGCTTCATGTTTATGCCACATTTTAATTTTACCTTTATACCTCCTCTATTGTGGTAACTTACTTGAGGGCAAGCCCTATTTAATTTGAATATAGTACTGTGACTAGCAGACAAAAAAAAATATGGGTAAATAAATGAGTGAATTCTAATGCAATATCCCCTTATATATATATATCTCAAGTTCTAAGAGTACAAAATGTCAAATTCAATTATTGAAAAATAATGTCTGTTTTAGTTTGCTAAAAGCTGCCAAAACAATATACCAGAATTGGGTTGGCTATTACAGTGGGGATTTATAAGGTTGCAAGCTGCCAGTTCTGGGCCAAGAAAATGACCAAATCAATGTATCATTAAGTCATGCTTTTTCCCGGAAGACTGGCACGTGAAGGCATCTGCTGGTCTCTTCCTTCTGTTCTGGGCTCCGTTGCTTCAGCTTCTGGCTTCCTCTCTACAGGGGTCTGGTGATTTCAGATCTTTGTTCTTGTGGCTAACTCTCTCTTCTATGTGACTTTTTCTCTCTCTCTGTATTCACCACATTTATAAAGGACTCCAGTTAGAGGATTAAGACCACCTTGGGTCATGCCTTACTGAAGTAACCTAATCAAAAGAAGTTCCCACCTGAAATAGCTTTATACCCACAGGAATGAATTAGCTGTAAGGACATGATTTTCTGGGGTCCATAAAAGTCTCAACCTCCACAATGTCTAAGAATACTATTTCAGTTTAATGGTGCATACAATGATCATTGGTAAGTTATAATAATTGAGATTAATTTTTATCATTTTTCATTTTACCACATTATTTGTTTGCTTTCACAGAGTAATTTCTTTTACGCTAGTGACAATATAACAATATTTTCAAAGCTGAATCTGTCAGATACATTACATTTGTCACAAGTGTGGTAGTATGAAATAATATGATAGATACAAAAATCCATTTAAAATTAAAAGAAAACTTAAACTAGTGGCTGAGTGTGATTGTGCTCATAATGAAATGCTAATAAGTAATTGTTCTATAGCCTTTCATTGCATAATGGGAGTGATGTATCCAGGAACAGAACTGAACAAATCCAGAAAGTATATGGGAGCAGCACGAACAGAGACAGACTCAGATCCCCATTTCACACACCAGAAAGGTACTGACATCTCTCCCTCAGGTCATATTTAGGTCCCCGTAAAGAGTTCCTTATTCTAGCTCTTGGAACAGGAAAACATTCAGATTCTTGTTCATTGCTGGATGAATTGGTATGTTAGTATGAACCAAAAATAGAATACTGAATACAATCTTATTCAGGAATGACCCTTAAAATGCAGTTTTGAAGGGAAATTGTTCCCATGGGATGAACTTCAAATGCTACAACTGATCATTCTTTTGTCTGGAAAGAGAAGTGGCACACTTAAGAATATATGTTAATGGCTTGGTTAATTGGCTAGTGGCATAGAAATAACAGGATTAGAGGTTCAGTGACAAAGAGGTTTAGGATAAAACATAAAGCAGAATCTATAGGAGTGACTGTAAAATGTGAAGATCTTTGTATTATACTTTGATGCTCATCAAAGTGTGTCTACATATCTAGGTGGAAAGGATGATCATCAAGCAGAGATCAGTCTGCCTATGTCCTCAACCAGCTCAGTGCTTTTGCAATGGGATCCTGAGTGGAGAGGTCATTGTGGGAGAAAAGGAAGCTGTTGGATGGTTTCAAAAGCTTGGGTTCCCACTCACCTTGCTGTTGTGCATGTCTGACCTGCCAATAGCAGAAACCAACACTAAGCCCCACTAGATGACTAACCAGGTATTTGGTAGCAGTTTGATATATTAGTCTTTCATTTTGGAAGGTTATACAGACTTAGATTGACCCATATTCACAGTATGGGTTTGTCTTTCTTGTCCATAGTGCTTTGACTAACATTACCATTAAAAGGCTCTCAGTGAGTCTTATTTACTAACGTGTATGATCCACATATAATGTTGTCTCAGTTACTACCTTTACGATAAAATGAACACACAACCATGGAATGCCCTGGTCCTACAATGCACTATTAGCCAGTGGTTGCTGGTCTGATATATGTTGTAATTACCTCTTAAAGATGCAGATTTGATGGTAACATGGATGCAACCTCAAGCATGTTTGACTTGTTTCAGGATTTTGTGTATGCATTAAACAAATACTCATTATAGGGGCTATGTCCTTAGTAGGTAGATTATATGGGTGTGGAAATCAAATAGAAGTAGGAGTGACCTGTTTGCTATCCCTCCCAATGATCCACTTGGGATTTCTGGTTCCTGTTCCTGCAACTTTAGGCTCTGTGGGTCTTGATATGCTAGTTTCCTGTGAAGGGATTCTTTCACTAGGGGACACAGTTAGCATCTAGCATCTCACTAAATTTAAAACTTTGCATGGCCCAGTCTCTTTTCTTTCCTGTGTAGTAATATCATTGGCAAATAAAGGAATTGCAATACTGGTAGAGTAAATGAACCTGATTATCATAGATAGTTAGCGTTGCTAGATTATAATGGGGCTAAGGCAAAAATACATTGACACTCATGATTTACTGTGGCATCATTTGGTACTACCATTTCTGGTTTTAACCGTGAATCAGCAATTGCATCAACCCTGACCTTATAAAGGCATGGAACCCAAGGTTCAGACTTCTTATGGATGAAGTTATGATTCATCGCATCTGGCAAACCATCTTCACCAGCAGAAGTACTGGTCAGGGTGTGTGATCCAGAATGGTAGATCCAGAGTGGCAGAGGAGAAAGATGAGTAAAACTAATAACCTCAAGAGCAACTGCAGTGACAGAGGCTAGGGTATCATCTCATAATCCACCTCTCTTTTGTTTATTCCCAGAGTTTGTAACCAACTACAATATTTTTTTAAAGATATTTAGATTATACAAATGTCACATAAAAATATAGGGGATTCCCATATGCTCCACTCCCCACACCTCCTACATTTTCCCACATTAACAACATCCTTCATAAGTGAGGTACATTCATTGCAACTGATGATATATGATTCATTGCAACTGATGAACATTTTTTATAGCATTGTCACTAAGTGTGGATTAAAGTTTACATTGTAGTTTATACTCTCTCCCACACAATTCTGTAGGTTATGGCAAGATTTATAATGGCCTGTATCCGTTGTTGCAATGTCATTCAGGACAATTCCCAAGTCCCAAAAATGTCCCCGTATTACACCTGTTTTTCCCTCTCCCTGCCTTCACAACCTCCAGTGACCACTGCCTCCACACCAACTCCTCCACACCAACCACAAGCTTGAAGAAGCTGTTGCAAGGACAAATAAACAATGTAATAAGAAGTTCTGAGCAAGTGTTGGAACTGCATGGGGCACTGAAAATGCCCCATTCAGATCTCCTCACACATATTTTACCACTTTGGGTGCCCATCCTCCCCTGCTTTTGTACGCTTTGGTAATAATTTACACTGACGACCTTCAGAGTGCCCTCAGACAATGGGCTGAACCAAGTGAAGCAATTCAGAGTTTTATTTACTCGCCACTCTAGACATGGAGTGGTATGTTATCAATGACTGACTGGTATGGAAGTATATGAGCTTAGCTTCTTTGACTCAAGACAGGACAATCTCTAAGGGATAATTTAACTTCTGGAACTCATTGGTGCAGCTGATATCAGACTGAGTCTGGGACTTCCTTGCATTCTTGCCCTTTCCTAACCTGGCATTTCCTGGAGCCTTTCAAACAAACCACTTTCACCTAAACTCTTGTCACAGGTTATGCTTCTAGGATAACCAAATACACCACAATTTTTTATTTCAGTAATTCTTAATAAATTGGAATGAAAATTCAATGTGTGGAAATTAATAAATTCCTTAATGCAATACTGCTGGTTTTTTTCTCCCACAAAATGTAATGGAAAAGTAATTTTATAGTATATATTCATCCTTACCATGTTCTAATTGTAGTCCACACCATTTACTCTATGTAGAGTATAGATCTCTTCCAAGGCATAAAAAAGACAAAAAGGGAGATACTCCCTTTATATGCCAGTAACTTAATAACTTGATTCTTTTTTACTTGCTTTTTTCCCCATCTGATCCACAAAACCTCATACCAAACTACATAATTTATCTACATAATATTAAGGAATTACATGTGCCCTTTCTCTTCCCAGTGATAACAATTGTAAAACTGGTTGATTTGACATATACACACTCTTGAAGACGATGCCCAGTGTTCAAGGAGAATAATTAATGTACACTCAGAATTATAGAAATGCATATAATTGAATAAATAACATTTACAATGTTTTATAACTTTTAATTTTACAAATACCAACCTGATTTTTAGTTTACCAGAGTTTGTATCTGTTAAATTGAATTTCCAAAATATTGTTGTGACAATTTCTAAGATTTAAAAGATTCTGCAGAAGAAATTCTTGACTGGGAATGTCTTTCCAAATTTTCTTGCAAAATGAGCTCATATATTTTAACTTATCCTGAAATTCTTAACTAGCTATGCAAATTGTACCTTTTCTCTTACATTTGGCATAAATTTTTGTTGATTCTTAACAAAACTCTTATATTCTTTATGAATTTTCTTCCCCATAGTCTTGTCTGAAAAGCAATCATCTTCTGAAAATTTTATTCTTGAAATGAAAAGGGATCTTTGGAAATATAGAGTTTTAGAGAAGGAAATATAAACTTCTGCTACATTTAATATTTGAATCAATTCTCAGGGAAAGGTGATTATTGAAGTCACAACAAGATTGTGCTCAATCTGAACCACATTCTCTGAATTTTCCATATGAATAAGACTATAGAAGTAGCATAAAATATTTTAAAATACTGTGCTGCCTGAAATAATCACTGAAGTTAATTTTTTATTTTATCTTTTACAGCAAAACAATAAAATGTCTGAAAATACTGAGGCAATTTTAATAAATATTTGCTAAAGGAATGAATAAATAAATAAACCACAGTTATTTAAACAAAATATATATAAATGTCCATACAATGTGTATCTAATACATCGCCAACTGTGATGAAAAATGTCTTTTCAGTGAACTCCCATGTTTTGATTGGTTTTGTATGATAAAGAGAAAACACTGATAATTGAGGCCAGATGAAGGCCAACTGAAAAAATCAGTTTAAGGTAATAATTAAAGAAGTGAAAATTGAGTTATGGCAAGGTGACTCCTGTTGAGGAAAAGTATTTTTACTATTCTGAAATATATCCCTATATAAAAATACGGTGATTGAGTCAATTATAAAAACATATCATAAAATTCATTCCATTTAAAATGTGATAATTGCCTTGGGTTCAGGATTATTTTTACAGTTGTGTCTGCTAAGTTATTGCTGACATCTCTGGAAAAATGGGAATGAACCAACAGTCTGAGTTTTCTAGAAAATACACTCCTTACAAGGTAAGCTAATGGCTAATTTAAATAAAATGTATTAAAGAACCATTTAAAATGCCTTAGCTCTAGGGCAGAATATAGCATAAATTTCATGAAACTGTGATTACATTTTGCTTGTTGATTGTGTGTTTAATGTGTTAATGTGGAGGATCCATTTACCAATTTCTAAATCAAGATCGTTAGTCATAAAAAAACATATATACTCTGAATCCATCTTGGGAAGTTAATCAATAACAACATAAGGCAAGAATACAGAAAATCTTCTTAACTTTTAACATTCTACTTAGTAATAAATGCTTCTGAGAAAGATAGAAAAGCCCCATGATGTTTATTATGGAACTAATTTGGATTGTAGATTTCACTTTTTTTGAACAAAGCATAGGTTACAGTTAACTTGACATAGTTTATTAAATTTTGTTTATTGTTAAATTCCTTGAACTTCCAGGGCTGTAAACATCTTAGAGGCAATTTTGTAAGTTACTTATGAAAAAATACAGTACAAAACTTTTTGAGACAGATATTCTTTTCAAATATATGTTTAAATACAGTAAATAAATATGTAGCACAATTATACTAAATACTAAATCATAATTCTGGCCAGGACACTAAAACCTAATTTTCTATAAATTAATCTCTATTTATATCAAGTTAATATTGCAAAACTTGCATGAAAACAATTTCCCATAAGCTATTTTCTCATGTTATTTCCTTTATCAAGTATTAATCACATAAAAATATAACTCATCTCAATTTATATGTTCCATGCTTTTAAAACAATAGATTTTTAAAAACATGTTAACTCTAACACAAAAAAATTGAAGACATGATTGCACACAAACTCAGAATTTCTACAAAATGACACAACTATTCCAAAGAGTGAGGTTTTGCTATTTTGTGATTGGAAGTGCAGGATCTAGTACTCGTTAGAATATTCCCTTACTCTCAGTGAATTTCTCTCTACAAAAGCACTGACCTTTTCTATATACATGCCCCAGCCCCACTCTTGGTAGAGTGTGAAGTAGTTAGAAAAGAAATGACAACACCAATTCACAACCCTGGAACCCAACCGAGATCAGCTGCCAAAGATATTTCTGATCAGAAATAAAGAAATAACCTGCATCAGTGGGGTTTTCAGCTTGAACAGCAGGAAACCTCTTCATTTCTGAAATTGGAGATATCCACAAAAATAATTGCCCTGCAATACTCTGACTCAAAATATGGTTTAGTAATAAAACATTGCATCATGAAGATAGTGTCCTTTTTAGAATACAGTGTCAACCTATATATTTTTTTGCACATATGCTTATTGTATTTCAAGTAACAAAGAAATGGGAACACAATGTTTCCTCTTTGAAAATATTATTGAAAAATATTATTTCTCTAAGAAATTACACATTACACATTATTATTTATCCCATTTAAATCTATGGTTTTCCCCATTTTCTGCAACATTCATGTTTCATAAGGAGACTTTTCTTGAGAAACAAAAGGAAGGATGCATTTATGTTAATCTTCAAATTCCCCTAATTATGTGTTACTTTTTGACTAGAAAATAGTCTGGGAATTCTGAACAATTATTTAGAAGCACAAAACTGATTAAATTAAAGTGTGAGTGCAAATATATTTAAAATTTCCCCCAAATTTTCTGCCATCTATGTGACTTCTCAAAGGGAAAATTTTTTCTTAAAGAACTTAACAGACACTAATGACTTAAACACTTCCTTTCACTGAACTATCCTCAGGGTAATGTTTGCAATCTTGGATGAACAAGATTACTTCTTACTCTTTTCCTTATTGGTTCTTTATCTTTCAATTTCCTCCTGCAGTTACCTTTATAAACAAAAAAACCCCATAAAACAAATAACAACAACAAAAAAAATCATTTTGGGGGGTCAGTCCTGTTCATGCTCTTCCTTAACTACTTCCTGGAATGGGCCATGCCAGCCATATTTATACACAAGGACACACAACTTTCCTGCCGAAAATTGATTAGAGTAGACATATAAATTGATCTAAGTTGGGTTTATCAAATACCTTCTTCTAGAAAGAGAACAGACTCTTGAAAGCAGGAGATATATCTTGGCAGCTGTGAAGCAGGGATTTTTTATCTTGTGGACAGAGAAGAAGAATAAGCTAAACACACAAACACAAAAAAAAACCCACAACAACGGATAACACCACTACCAACATGAAAACAGGCAAACAAAAAATAAAACAGTAAATATTGCCTGGTTCTTAGCATTCTATTTCCAAGTTCTTGTTTCTCTTTGAACCCTTACTATATCTTTGCCTTCAGCTACAATAAGTACTCCTTCAGCAACTGGACTCATCTTTTATATACAACCCATGTCCACATCATTACGTGACTTTCCTTAGTGATGTGAGGAAAGCAGATGCTTGGGATGAATTCTTGACTACAGAAACTTTTATTAGATTGTGATCATTGAAAATTATATACTTCCTGAGGCTCAGTTTCCTCAAGTGTAACAGAACCATCATAATAGGGATTACCCAAGATTGTTTAGGGGGATAAATTCTATGGTTTATATAAATACCTTGCCCAGCACCTAATATGCTGAATACGTGTCTCTTTTCTTCCTCCTACTCAGTAAAACAGCAATTTTCTGCCTGTTATATCATATACTCTTGTGGGAGTTTGTTCTATAATGCAGATAAGAAAGCCCTAACATGGGCCAATTTTTAATTTCTAAAATGTGAGTTGACAACTTCTGGCAACATTTTGGAAGTTGTCTGTGTCCCTTAATGAAGTTGACTTCTTTTTTGGCATCCTTGGTTTTCATTCTTTCCCCTTCTTGGGAGTCTTCTAGGCTCCTGTTTCTTCCTGTATACTCTAGTCAATTGAACCAGGCTCCTCTAACATTGTGTCTCTATAAGGAATTACTGCCTGTCTCATTGCTACAGAAAATATAGAAGCACAATTCCTATTTATATATCCCCATTTATTGGCCAACTATTTCATGAGCTCTATTCGACAGAAACAATGGAAAGAACTTACAAAATGCATCCTACCTAAAGAAAAAATACCAATGAAAAATATAAATCAAGACTGGGAAATAAGAATCAGAATAAAATAGAAGCTCAGTAAATATATATGCAGCAGATATCTAACTTCAAATGACTACATAATTGATACAGTAGAGATTCAAATTTTATTGAGTCTTTTAGCCTAATAAAGACCAATAATTAAGTCAATTAATTATGCCATATAGCTAAAAGATACACTCCATTCTGAAGGATATCTAGCAAAGTTAATTAATTATCACTATATTATTTTCATTATTAGAATAAGCAAAGTGGTTCAATTCACCATTTTTCAACAATGGTTACATAAATATCTCAATTGCTTATTAATGCTACCCTCCAATTTATGTAAATATAACATTATTAGCAACATATTCAAGGATATCTTTATATCATCCATGACAGGGGAAAGCACAGCCAAAAATAATGCCCACCCTTACCTCTTTCAGTATACTTTGTTACTTTCCATAGAATTTTTATTAGGGCCTGATCCTTTCATTCAATTTATCTGCTTCAACCCTGTATATTCTGTTCTTTTTCATCCAAAATAGCAATAGATTCCCAGATGGTTTCCTTTCTAGTTTCATCCCACCATTACCAATAGAATTATACATTTTTCAAAAGTGGTCATACTATTTCTGAAACTTCTCTATATGCTATGTATAGCACAAAGTCTAAAATCCTTAGAAATCCATGCCAACATTTGTAAATTCTTGCGCCCTGAGCCCCTTCATGATAATAGCTTGTGGTTTTTTTGCAATGAAATAAATCAAGAAAGTTATACATATTGATGCTTTGATTTTTTGCTTGCTTCCTTGTTTATTGCTTGTCTCTAGAATGCAAACTTGTCTTTCTTGTTAAATCTCTTGTACAGAGTGCCTAGAACAGCAATTGGAGCTTAAGCATTGGATAAATATTTCTCAAAAGAAGGAATAAATGAATGAAAGAAAAGGGCAAGAAAATCAATTAGTTGCATTTTTAATAAAAGGCTAATATAACAAAAATAAGACATTTTTGTTCAATTTTATGAGAAAATCAAATGGAAGGACATGGAAACCCACCTGGGTTCATCATAATGGATGAAAGAAGTATGTTAGGCATGCTATTATATAAGATGGCTATTCAGAAAAAGATTCAGTAGAACAGCCTAAATGGGAAATTTGCTTGATAATGGATGGAATCAGTTGTTTTATCAGTTGGCAAGTTCAGGAGGATGTGAAATTAAAGGCAGAACCTCGTTAGCCACATTTGTATAAAAATAGTGCTAAGGCACATTCTTCTTTCATTAATTAATTTGATAAATATTATTTGAATATGTGCTATGTGCTAAATCCTGGACTAGGCCTGGGAATAAATGACACAGTCCTACACACAAGAAGTTTACTATAGACCAGGAAGAGAGTCAATGAAATTGATAATCACAACACTAGATCAAATGTTATAATAGGTCTAAGTATAGAAGGCTGCCTGAACTCATAGGCAGGAATGTCTAATTTATCCATTGGGCTTCAATAAATGCTGTACAGTGAAAGTGTAAAATAAAACAAAAGGTTTGGAAAATGAGTAAAATTGTCTAGGTGATGAAAATAGGGTGGGCTTAGAGGGAAGAAAGCTTTCAAGGGAAAACAGGAAGCTTTGAAAAAGTCTAGATGTAAGAAAGAACATAGGTCCTTCTGGAATCTGCAAGTATTTCTTTATATCAAAGTTAATACAGCCACAAAGGATAGATTAAGCAGTTAAGTTGGGACCACGTTAAAGATCTAACTGGGTTATATAAAAAAGAAACTTATTTGCAGGCAAAAGGAAAGCTTTGAGGTATTTTACGAGGTGGACTTATACTTTGAGAATTATACAATTTGGAGAAGGACAGCCTGATGGTTAAGGAGCTGGAATACAAGTATGGGGAGAAAATTTAGGCCTAGAGACCACTTAGGAAACTTAAAATAGTCTAGTGAGAGCTGATAATGGAGTCAACTAAGATAATGGCAATGGGATTCATGTATGGTAGACATATACAAGATAAATGTAAGAGATTAAACTGATAGGAATTGAGCATTAAATTCTTTGTGGGGCAAGGGAAAGGATAGAATGCAAACAAATTCTGGTGTTTCTGAGTTTAATTACCAAGAAGATACTGTTTTTCATTGAAATAAGAAAGAAGTAGAAATATTTCTTTTTCTTGTTTGTTTTTTTAGGGATGGATATATGGGGTTTGGGACACTTTGATTTTGAGTTATCTGTGGAATATAAAATTGGAGACATCTTATAAAAGATTTACATTTAAGATAGAGGTATAAATGTGGAAATAACTAGAATTTAGATAATAATGATAGTTATTAGATAACACAATTTATAATAAGACTAGAGAGTGGGAGAATACATAAGAATAAAAGTGTACCAAAAAAAGAAGCCAAGGGAAAACCAGTATCCAAGAAAAAGGAAGAGACGATCCATTTTGGCAGTAGTGCATATATATTTTTTAAGTTTATTTACTTTAAATATCACAAATATACATGTATACATTTTTCTTGGAAAGTATTAAAATGTTACAGAGAAGATTCAGGTTTCCCTTTACCATTATTTTCAATCCAAGTCCCAAATGTTAAAAAAGAAGACGAAATTCATATAAATACTGAATACTGCATTGTCAACTACTTCTATTTTCAATATTTAAGATCTGAACTAACTAACTTTAAAATTAATAAAAGTTAGACATTATGGGACTTTTTAAATATTCCTCTAGGAATCATGGCAAAAGTTGCCTTTCAAAGAGATTTTGGATATTTCATTTTCTTGGGCTGAATATCCCCTTAAGCAGTTAACTAAAATCTGAAATGTGAAGTCACACTCTCATGCTCACTATGTTACAGAGTCAGTCAAATTAGTAGCGTTTGTACTTTTAATGCTTTGCACTTTCAGTGTGCATACAATTTCAATTTATTATATAAAGAAAAAAATTTCTTAAGTAATTCATGAGATATAAAGTTGTATGTCTCTGAGAAAAAATTCTAATTTATTCTCCACTATAATGTCATGAGATTATTAATTATATTTTTTTAAGTGCAGGAGGGGCTATTTCATAAATTAGCATTCTTCTTTAACAAGCGTTAAGCATCATAACCCCTTATTTCCTAAGTATATTAGTCATAGTTCTAATTATTCACTTAACTTCTAGTGAAGTTCCCTCCTCTCATACTCAAGTGTAGATCTATTTTACTTCTGTCTATGCAGGTCATATATGAGTACAGATTTTTACAATGGGGTAGAACTGAGGCTGATGACAGAATATGGAGGAAGTTCCCTTTCTACCTTCACACACACAACCAGAAGAAAGCAACAACAAAGCCACCATCTAGGGAGCTGTCTTTGAACTACTTTCTGGTCTTCAATCACCTCTCCAACTTACCCCCATTATCAGGCGAACTAGTGGAAGAGAATTTATTGCCTTATAGACCATAAAATTTGGACAATGTGTCCGCTATCCATTCCCAAAGACTTCCCTGAAATCCCAATTGGCCCATGTGAAGCTTCTAGTCCTTCTTTTCTCAGAAAGCCATAGCTCTGTAACTATCCACCCTTGTCATGAAGTTTGGCAATAACTGTGATGGCTCTGAGATTTTTCCATAATTGCAAGCTATCGAGTTAGTTGGCAACAGTTGTAAAGGATTTTGGTAGAAGAAATGAACCTCTTAGGCCTGAGTAACATCATTTGTGATCTTTTCCAAGCCCGAAATCCCACAGAGTGACATAATGAGGGCCAGGGGATGCCTGAACACACAGTGGGGTGTGTTGCAGAAGAGGAACCCAAGTTCAAGAAAATCTGAATCTTTTAAAAGTGGGAAAACCTGCTCAAAATTTTCTGAGGAGACGTTTTCTGTTTTATTTTGGATGAAATCAGATTTATCCTCTGCTCCAGATTGAATCACTATTTCTATTTTTCAAGGATATTTCTTATGTAAATATTCTTGAAAAGACAGTTCAAACAAATGCGGAATGTTACTAATGTCTTTTCTCAAAAGATGTGAGATCCCCATGGAGAATTGTCTCCCATCCATAAGCAAATGTTATGAGAAAGCAGAAAATGAATAAGACTGGAATGGTAGTGGTGTGTCTGGCAAGGCTGACAAACAATTATAAAAGTTATCATTTTTGAGAGGTTACTATATGACAGGACTTATTAACACAAATTAAGATGGTACTGGCATTAACCTTAATATACATATGAGAAAGCAGAGGCATAGACAGGCTAAGCTGCTGGGTCAAGTTGGTATATCTACTAAGTGGAACTGCCAGTAATGAACACATGACTACTTTAAGAATCAGTGACTATTTAAAGTTTGATGCTGCATAATAATGTATGTAACACATATGTAAGTTATGAAGCATACTACTAAAAGGGACATGTAGGAATCCACCATTTAACTTATGAATTATATCATCAGTAATGCTGTTGCTTTAACTGTGGTCTATGTATTCCTTCACTTTCTCAGCACTTTATTCCTCCACCCATGCCAAGGTAAAAAAAACTATCCTATATCTTAGTTATATTATTTTCCTGGCTTTAATTTTCATATTTTATTCCTATACACATTTTCATATACCTTAATAATAAAATAATTAAAAATATATTTAAAATAATATTTATAAAATATAATCTTTATGCTTTTTATAATAAAAAGTAGCATCCTCTAAGCAATTTTCATGTTTTCATAATTTTGTATTTTATGAATAGATGACAATGAATAGTTTGTGGACATAAGAGTAGTTTCCAAAATTTTGCTAGAGCAAACATTAAACCTATATATGTACATACATGTCCTGTTTCAAAATATACAAGTTTCTTTACAATGTATTTTCAAAGTAGTTGTAAATATCTTTTTAAATACTTTAACAAAGTAACATCTAATTATTTCCCAAAGTGCTTGAATCAATTTATAATCTCACAAGTAGTATATAAGAGTTCTTCTTTCCACACACTCTTGCAAACACTTGGCATTTAGAATTTAATTTTGCAAACCTAGAGAATATAAAACGATACCTTATTGTGGTCTTAATTTACATTTCCTTCCTTGATAATGAGCTAAATCATCTTTTCTAGATTTTATCAGTCATTCTGAGTTTCTTTAATTGAGAAATGTGTTTTCATGTATTTTACAAATTTATTGTGGGGTTAATTCTTCTTTTTTAATAAAGCTCATAAATTCTTTATATTAAATCATTGTTGGTTATATGCAACAAAAATATTTCTCCTGGTTTTTGTGTTATTTTTTAACTTTCTTTGTGGTAACTTTCAATGAACAAATGGTCTTAATTTTAATGTGGTCAAGTTGTCCATCTTCTTTTTTTAAACTATTTTTTTCTTTATTTTTAAAGGATCTTTAGATTACGTATATATTACATCAAAATACCCCCACACTTTCACCCATTAACAACATCTTTCATTAGTGTGATACATTTGTTACAATTGATGAACACATATTGAAGCATTTCTACCAACCATGGTCTATAGTTTACATAAAGTTTTACACTTCACATCACACAATTTTGTAGCTTTTGACAAAATGTCTACTGGCTTGTATATGTCATCATAATATCATGCAGAACAATTCTAATGCCTAAAAATGACCCATGTTACACCTATTGTTCCCTCTTCCTCCCCTCAGAGCCTCTGGTAACCACTGTCTTTAAATCACTATTACAAGTTTTTCCATTACTAGAATAATAACAAGCCTACTTTAGTTCATAGTTACATTCTCCTGTTACGTTTGGTCATTTCCCTATCTTGAAGATTTGGGGATGGTGATACCCACTCTGCTTCTGATTGTGAGTGGGTTTAGATCTCATGAGGCAGATGGATGGAAATGACTTGCTTGCAGTTGTAGATGCTTTCTGTGTTTTGGGATGAGCACTGTCCATCATCATCCTTTTGTTAGTTATCCTGGGCTAGTGCAATGAACTGGAGAGTAAGTGTTGCAGCACTGCTAAGATTCTCGGCTCAACTGGCATATGAACAGACCAAAGGCTTAAGTATAATATCTGGGGCATATATTTAATGAGTGTAGTGCTAATTATAGGTTAAAATAAATGGATAGAAGAACCATATGTACGAAAATTATAAATAAGTCTAACTCTCATTTATTGGGGAGATAAGTTATCATATATTCCAAGATAAGGCCCACTCGTGGGGTACCATTTTCCAGGGACTGTCTGCCTTGTCTATAGTGACTAGTTGTCTCTAGAGCCCCCAGGAGCACCCCTATTTGAGGCACTGTTTACTGTGACAGGCAGTGAGATCCTCCTGAGGCATGCATAAGCATGGCCTCTAGAATGAGCTCCCAAATCACTTTGAAATCTCTTAGCCATAAAAACTAATTTGCATTTAATATTTCTCCCTTTTGGTCTAGGTCTTTCTCCAAATGCATTGTTAGTTGGTGCTTGGTATTATTCCTTCATTCCAGGGAGACTCATCCCTGGGAATGATGTCCCATGTTGGGGGGAAACTAGAGAATTTATATGCCAAGTTTGGCTTAGAGAGAGGCCACAGCAACAAGGAGGCCCTCAGGAGGTAACTTTTAGGCAATATATATAACCAGGCCAGGTTTTGATTTCACAACAACAAGGTTTATAAGGAAACACATCACTATCAAGGGCCTGGCACATTGGTCTGCTCTCCTTTGCTAGGCACTGCCCATGTACTCCAGAGAATCTTTCCAATCTATGAGAGAATTTAACAGGAATCACCAGGGTGGGAATTCAATATTCTGTTGATCATTCTGTGGGTCTTCACCCACCAAAACATCACCCCATGACCACGTGTACACATTCACACTCCAGAGAGGTAAGACCCAGGTACATCCCCACCCACACACATTCTCCCTCAACCCCGCCGGCACCCTGGACCAATGATTCTTCCTTACCACAGTAGCAACCCCTCTGCAACCCAAAACCTCCCTGAAAACAAAGACAACAAAAGATAACAATAATAAAAAATAAACAACAAAAACAATTTTTTTTTTTTGCAAAGTGCCTTTTATCACTGTATGATCTCTTATCTCCCATGTACATTGGCAATGTCTTCTGTATTTTCCACCAATGTCTTAATTCTTTTCACTTTATTTTCTGAGAAGCTTTAGGTTACAGAAAAGACAGAGAGAAAATACAGTGGATTCCCATACAGCCCACTCCCTCCCCCCATATCCTCCCCTACCAATAACATCCTACATGAATATAGTTATAACATTTATACATTTATAACAATCAATGAACAAATATAGAAGCATTGCTACTAACCATGTTCAGTGGTTTACATTATGGCTTACCTTTTGCACCATATACTTTTATAGGTTCTGACAAAATGTATAATGGGCTCAATCTGTCATTGCAAGATCATGCAGAACAACTCCAATGCCTCAAAGATGCCCCATGCTCCACTCATTCCTTCCTCCCCTTCCCCTCAGAACCTATGGCAACCACTAAGTTTCAATTGTTGACCAATGAGGTGCATATTTACATGCATTAATATTGAGGGCTTGGCAAACTGGTCTGTTTTCTTTGTTTAGGTGCTGCCTATATACTCAAGATGTTCTTTCCCTCTATTTGAGAACGTAGCAGGACTCTCCAGGATGGGAGTTTAATATTTTCTTGTTTATTGTGTGGATCTCCACCCACTGAGATAACACGCTATGCCAAGATGGACACATTCATATTCCATAGAAGCATGCTCCAGGTGGACCCTTTCCCATATATCCCCCCACCACCAACGCCCTTTACCAGTGACCCTCTGCTGCCATATTTGCCAAAAAAAGCATTCCCACCACTGTAGTTTCAACCACAGACCTACTAATCCCCAGAATTCATTGGTTTCTTCCTACAATCCTCCCCCAGTTCCATAGGATAGTCCATCCCAGCCCCACCCACCCTGCTCACACTCACATTCCAGCACCATCAACCCTTTTCACATCCCTGCACCACTATCATCCCCATCCACTGCCCAACCACCCCTTTCCACTTTATCATAGGTTTTGCCTATAGTGAGCATTGGCTCAACACACTTTCTTCCCTTTGTGTCTCCTGATAATCTATCTTCCAGACTCTAGCTCTGTGAGTTTGCTCAATTTGCTTTGGTCATATCAGTGAGGTCATGTATTATTTGTCCTTTAGTGACTGGCTTGCTTCACTCAACATAATGTCTTCAAGATTCAACCATGTTGTCCCATGTGTCAATATTGCATTCCTTCTTGCAGCTGAATAATATTCCATTGTATGTATTTACCACAATTTGTGTATCCATTCACCTGTTGATATCCATCTTCTTTTATTGTTAATATGTTTGTGCCTATATAAAAAAGTATCCTTTCTTTCTCTGCTTATCTTCTTGACAATGTATCCTTCAAAACTTTTAAATTGCTGTGTTTATTGTTTAAGTCTTTAATTCGATCAGTATTGAATCTTAGGTGTTGTATAATGCAAAAGTGAAAAGTAAAATTTTTCCATGTTTGTAATCAATGGTCAAACTTCATTTAAAATCCCATGCATTTATCACAAAGATCTGCAAAACCAGCACTGTCTTTTAACAAAGTTCCATTTGTTTTTGAACATGCTCTGTGCTCTCTATTCTGTTCCATAGATTACATTTTTCTATATCTGTGCCAATATCTCACAGGCTTTATTACTTGGAGTTTATAATTCCTAGTCTATAGTAGATCAAGCCCATTCTTATGCCATTTCATGTCCTTCTCCTCCTCATTCTGATCCTCTTTACACTTTCGCTGCACCAGTATCTTGGTTATGTTTGATATTTTTTCTGTAATTTACATTATGGAGATAATGGTTAAGGTTCTTGAAAAAAACTATGCAGTATGTATTACTCTAAATTATAGAGTAATTTAACAGAAATTAACATTTTGCCATATTTAGTTTGTGTACAATGAACTTCTTAAGAACGAGGAATGCTTTAATTTCTTTGAGTAACTATTAAAATAGTTTCCCAGTACATATCTTATATATCTTTTATGGTGTGCATTCTTGATTAAGTTACAAATATGTTGATATTCTAACTGGAATATTTTGAATTGCGTTTTTACTACTTATTGCCGGTTTATGAAGACGAAAATTGTTTTTGAATATTTATTGCTGAAGAATCTTGATTATTGGTGTGAGATGGTGATCCTCTCTCATTCTTTTGGTTATGGATATACAGTTCTCCAAGAACCATTTGTTGAAGTGGGCATTTTCTCCCATATCAATGGATCTGGGTGGCCTTGTCAAATATCAGTTGACTGTATATGCAAGGATCAGTATTAGAACTCTCAGTTTTGTTCTATTGGTCAGTATGTCTATCCTTGTGCCAACACCATTCAGTTTTGACCACTGTAGCTTTGTAGTTTGTTTTAAAGTCAGATAGTGTGATTCCTCCAATTACATTTTCTTTTTCAATATGTCTTTGGCTATTCGGAACCCCTTGCCCTTCCAAATAAATGTCATAGTTAGCTTTTACAAATGCTTTTGTAATTTTTACTGAGATAGCATTAAATCTGTAAATAAGTTTTCGTAGGACAGACATCTTAATGGTGTTTAGTCTTCCAATCCATGAATAGAGAATATTCTTACATTTATTTAGGTTTTCTTGATTTCCTTTAACAGTATTGTGTAGGTTTCTGATTACAAGTCCTTTACATCTTAGTTAAGTTTATTTCTAGGTATTTGATTCTTTTAGTTGCTACTGTGAATTGAAATTTTCTCTTGATATCCTCCTCAGATGACTCATTATTGGTGTACAGAAATGCTACTGATTTTTGCAGGTTAATCTTATATCCTTCCACTTTACTGAACTCATTTATCAGCTCTAGAAGCTTTGTTGTAGATTTCTCAGAGCTTTCCATGCATAGGGTCATGTCAATTGCACTTAGTGAAATTTTTACTTCTTCCTTTCCAATTTGGATGCATTTAATATCTTTTTCTTACCTAAAGCTCAAGGAAGTACTACTAACACAATGCTAAATAAGAGCTGTGATATTGGGAATCCTTGTCTTGTTCCAGATCTTAGAGTGAAAGCCTTTAGTATTTCACCAGAGAATATGTTAGCTGTGGGTTTTTCATATATACCCTTTATCATGCTGAGGAAGTTTCCTTCTATTCCAAACTTTTGAAGTGTTTTTATCAAGAAAGTTCACTGTATTTTGCCAATGCTTTTTCTGCATCAATAGAGATGATCAAGTAATTTTTTTTCTTTCAATCTGTTAATGTTGCTTATTACTTTGATTGATTTTCTTATGTTGAACCATCCTTGCATACCAGGGATAAAACCCACTTGGTCATGGTGTATAATTCATTTGATGTGTTGTTGAATACACTTAGCAAGTATTTTGTTGAGGATTTTAGCATCCAGTTTCATTAGAGATTGGTCTATAGTTTTCCTTTCTTGTGTCATCTTTTTGTGGCTTTGGTATGTGGGAGATGTCGGCATCCTAAAATGAGTTAGGT
>JAQZBX010010322.1:0-44497 GCA_029593785.1 Cabassous unicinctus | reverse complement strand
TTTCTGTTGACCAGGTATTTCATTTGTGTGAAATTAGCAAGTGCAGTGATATTGGCTTGGTGCTCCTAATGTGCTAGAGAGTGTGGAGGAAAAAAAGATGAATTCAGGGCTTTAAATTCCCTGTTCAAACAATACCAGCATGAACATCTTAGAAGTCCTCAGAATAGGAACCAGCAGTGGGAATTCTCAGCCATGGGCCTAGTGAGTTTGCTGCCTGTGACTATGCAAACCACATATTTTGTTGCCATCTTCCCCAACAGACCACTATGCATTTTGTCAGAATCTATAAAAGTACATTGTGCAAAAGATATGCCATAGTGTAAACCATTGACCATGGTTTGCAGCAATGCTTCAATATCTGTTTATCAATTATAACAAATGAACCAAACTCACATAGGATGTTATTGGCTGGGAAGGATGGGGGAGGGGAGAGGGGTATAAGTGAATTCCCTATATTTTCTATTTTTTATGTTTAATTACTTTTACATTTTTAAATAAACTTTAGATTACATAAATTTTACATCAAAAATAGAGGGGATTCCTATATGGCCCATCCCCTACCCTTCCCTTTTCCAAAATTTACCAAATTAACAACAACTTTCATTAGTGTGGCACTTGATGTACACATATTGACACTGCTATTAAACATGGACTATAGTTTTTATGTGACTTTTCTGTAACTTAACCTTTCTGGAAAATAAAGTGAAAAAAATTAAACACCAGAGAAACATACAGGAGAAATTGTCAATATACATAAAAGATAACAGATCTCAGCTGATGAAAGACACAATGCCAAAAAAATTTTATATTTTGTTTTTTAATTTTTATTATCTTTTATAATATTTTAATTTCATTATTATTATTTTTGTGGGCTTTGTTTTGGGGTAGCCTTAGATTACAGAAAGGTTGCAACAGTAGCAGAGGAGGACCATCAGTGTGGGGAATGGGTGGTGAGGGGATAAGTGTGGAGGTGGCACCTGGGGCACACCTCTATGGAATATGAATGTGTTTATTTGGTCATAGGCTGTTGTCTCAGTGGGTGGAGACCCACAGAAAAACTGATGGAATATTGAATTCCCATCCTGGAGAGTCCAGCTACATTCTCTAATAGAGTGGCATGAATCTCTAGTGTACTTGGTCAATGCCTAGCAAAGGAGGGCAGACCAATACACCAGGCCCTTGATATTGATGCTTGTACTTATGAACCTTGTTCTTGTGAAATTGAAACTTAGTCTAGTATTAAATATTGCCAAAGAGTTACCCCCTGAAAACTTCCTTTGTACTGAAATGTGGCTTATCTCTAAGCCAAACTCAGCATAGAAGTTCACTACCTTCCACCTGACTTGGGGCATGACTCCCAGGGATGAGCCTCTTTGGCACCCCAGGAATTATAACTCAGTGCCAGCTAGTTATAAATTTGGAAAAAGACCTAGAAAAATGGGAGGGAATATTATATACAAATGAGTTTTTATGACTAAGAGATTTCAAAATGAGTTGGAAGGTCATTCCAGTGGTTATTCTTATGCACATTTCAGAAGGATCTCATTGAATGCCACAGTAAACAGTGCCTCAAACAAGGGTACTCCTGAGGGCTCTAGAGACATCTAGACACTATAGGCTGGGCAGACAATCCCAGGAAATTGACACCTCATTTGTGGGCCTTACCTTAGAATATATTATAAACTATCACCTCAATGTATCAGAATAGATTCATTTATAATTTTCTTACACATGGTTCTTCTATCCTTTTTATTTGAATCATGATTAGCATTATACCCATTAAATATATTTCCCAGAGATTTATATCTTTCAGCTGTTCATTTGCTGGTTGAGACCTGAATATCAGCAGAGTTGCAGCCAACAACTATTCCTGAGTTGATTGGACTCATCCAGTACAACTAACAAAAGGATGATGATGGACAAAGTCCATCAGAAAAAACAGAGTGCATATACATCTGCAAGCAAGACAGTGTCATCCATCTGCCCCAAGTGATCTAATTTCCCTTTCTATGGTAAGCAGAGTAGGCTTCACCATCTCCAAGTCCTATATGTCGAGGAATGAACATACATTAGGAGGAAATGCAAGTATGGACCAATGTAGACATTATTATTATAGTAGTGGAAGAACTTGTAACATTGATATAAAGACAGTGGTCACCAAATGTTCTGAGAGGAGGGAGAAATGATGTAATATGGGACATTTGAGGGGCTTTGAATTTGATCTGCATGATATTGCAAAAACATATACAGGCCATTATACATTTTTGTCAAATGTATAATTCCATTTTGCACCGTACCCATAAAATTATGAGGTGCAAACTAAACCATAATGCAAACTGTTGACCATGGTTAGTAGCAATGCTTCAATATGTTTTCATCAATTGTAACAAATGTACTACACTAATGAAAGAATTTGTTAATGGAGGAAATCGTGGGAGGGGGAGGGAAAAGGGTATATGGGAATTCCCTATTTTTTTAATGTAATATTTATGTAATCTAAAGCTCTTTTAAAAATAAGAACAAAAAATGTGGGAATGACAAGTTATTAGTATGTAATTAGAAATGGATATTTAATAAATTCCTTTTTGAGTGTAATTGGATATTAAATGCTTACTCTTAGTTATATGTTTCAAAAAACCTTCCCATCTTCTGATAATTTACCCTGAAATATATTTAGTTTTAAAAATATATAGTTTGTTCTAAGAAACTTACAACATGCTTCTTTTTAGTCATATATTTTGCTTAAACATATTCTTAACCATTTTCTTATTATTTACCCTAAGCTGTTCTCAAACACCCTAAAATAAACAACAAATAAAATATCATCTACATGTTGCATACAGGTAAACTGTAACAAAAATTTCAAAAGTATACTGCTGATGTATAATAAAAAAATGAAAGAAATTTGAAAAAAAAATTATTTGTAGATGCAGACACCAACAATCACTTTAGGTAGATGATATTTCTAATATATTATAAAAGTTTTAGTAGACTAAAATGAATATATGTATGAGCTTTATTGTAAAATTGATCTACAAAATTTATAGTGAGCTATTCATCATGGTTGCCATACTTAAGATGAACTCTTTACAAATAACAAAATATAATTCTCTATATAAGCAAATTATCTCACTATATATAACATAAGTTGAATAAAATACACTCTTAGAAAAGATTGAGGAACCTAATTAAACAATTCTAATTGCATACCATTCAAATAGATAGATCTAGTATATAGAGATATAGAATATTTTATAATATAAAAGGAAATGAAATTTTATCATTCATACTAACCAAATAAATCTAATAAGACAATTAGGTTTCCTGACAAAATAAACCTTAGTAATAAAATATCATTTTCATTAAGATAGATATTATTTTATGAAAATTTACTTTGCTCGTTGATACAAAAAAATCTAAACTTGTTATTCCACCACAAGCAGATTTATGTCCAGAGGGACTTATTGATCCCCATACCTGAACTCAAAGGACCTCTGATATTCTGAAAGTAAGATAATAAATTTGTGTTGTTTTACGTCACCAAGTTGTGTGGTGATTTGTTCCAGTAGCAACAGGAAACAAATACAACATGGAACATTAATGCCATTTGATATGACCATGACTAAGGCCATTTTCCAGGCAATTATCCCAGTGGTAAGAAATATTTTTGGCTGTGTGAGCTGGAATGTGGGACTCAGATTCTGGTAAATGCACCAATATCAAGACATTCAGTCCCATCTAAGTGCTTCCCTACACAGTCTAGGATCCATAGAGTCCATTCAATAACCACACAATGTGAATTCACTTTTCTGTTTGCTTGATTTTTGCAGTTAGTAATTTTATAGAGTAAATATTCCCTTTCTGTTGTAATCAACCCTCTGTAAAGGGCATACTTGTATCTGATCCTCATTTTCAACGTGGTTATAATGAGGTATTCCTGGTAAGTCAAAATAGTTGGCTTCCCTTTGCAAGGTTACATCTTCAGGGATTTCCAGGAAGGAGAGAAGAGCCTCATCATTCAGTCCCAGAGGGAGAGCCTCCTCTGACAAAAGGTATTTTCTCGAGGTTGGGATTTAGGGTAATTACAGTCCTCAGGCATTCTCTCAGATATTTCCTTTCTGACTAATTCTCCTGCTCTTTCCCAGCCCATGCCCTAACTTTCATTAAGAGACTTTCCTAGGATGTTAATTCAACTGGTGATTGGCATAGTTATGGCAGGTTCCACAATTTTAATTTGAGGCTTAATCTGACTGTTCCTAAATGTTTTAACATCTTCAACACTATTAGGTGCAGTCACTTCATTTAATAATCCCTGATTCCCTCATGTCCTCTATACTGACACTTAGCTCTCCAAAGCATTGTCTCCAAACCTTAAAAAGTATACCAACAATAGAATTAACATAAAAATAAATTGAATCAAAGTGTATTTGTTCAATTAAATCTTTATATATGACTTTATTTATAAGTATATAGGACTATATGTAAATAAGTAACATCCTATATTTGAAATGAGATCATTGAATGTGGCTTTTATTGTGAATTTATTAGAAATTCTTAATTTTGTTTTTAAAAGTTGTTTAATATACTATAAGATCTTGATAAGAGACATCATCAAGTTTGTTAGGTTGTAGATTTCAAAATCAGTCAATTTTATTCTTATGAACAGGGATATTTGCCATAATTAATATTCTATGTAGACCTTTCTAATTCTGACTTTTTTATTTTGCATGTTTGTTTTAACAAACAAACATATATAGAGTGAAGTTCACAAATTTCACTCTATACTTATTGTTCATTTACATTTATGTATGAATGATATACTTCAATTAAGGAAAAAATGTTTTACAAACAACAACTAATCAAAACAAGATGGTACTGGCGTAAGGATAGATATTGAATATAGAAAAATGGATTAGAATTGAAAATTCAGAACTGAAACCATCCATGTATGTTCAATTGATTTTGACATGGTGAAAAGTCCATTCAATGGGGAAAGAGTAATCTTTTCAATAAATCATGCTTGTACAAATGAATATTCTCAGGAAAAGTAATCTAATTGGACCTTACATTATATCATACAGAAAGTTGGAGTATTTCCCTGAAGTAAACAAGGGTGCCAACCTTGGAACACCAGGTCCTGCCAAGACAGAACACTGTCTTGGCCCACCCTAGATGTTTTGCTGTTGGAAGAACTAGAGCTTTGTACCGTAAGTTCTGGGCGGAGAGAACAGCAAAGGTCTGAGGAAGTAACAATGCTGCAAAAAGTTAAGCAAAAGTTCCTTGCATCATGTTTCCCTTTGGCTGATTCCTAATAAATACGGTGGTGAAACCAGAATCAGGGCTCTCAGTCCTTGAGACTGTTAGTCCCCTGTTCCCATCTTTTCTGAATACTTGTCTTTGTTTACCTTTATGCTCTACGGCACCTTCCTTTCTGACCTGTCATTTGTTGAGCTGGACTCAACAACTGGCACCCAACATGGGGTCTGAAAGGAAGAAGGATCACCGGAACGAAACTGAAATTGGGAGTATCGCAGCAGAGCCCTGAGTGTATTGAGAGGCCTCTGAAGCCCTCAACAGGTAAGGGCAATCTTGGACTTTATTTCAGGGTTACTATGGGAAACAGAGACAGCACAATAAAATACCATCCGTATGTTTGTCTCCTAAAGCAGCTTCTTAAGGCTGGAGGTACTAAAGCCAGTGAGGCTCATCTTTTAGAGCTCTTACAAGTTATTGAAAAATAATGCACTTGGTTCCCCACATTGGGCTGTTTGGAGTTAGGAGATTGGGAAAAAGTAGGAAGAGAATTAAAGAAATTACATGTTCAATGGCCACAGATCCCGATTACTATTTGGTCTACCTGGTCTATTGTTAAATCAGTACTGGAACCTTTACAAACAGAAGATAAAGAGGAAGGAAATGAGGAGAAAGGGAATTTTGCAAATAGTTCCCCTCAGGATTTTCTTAAAGACGCTTTCCCTGAAAGCATTCTCCCTTCCACCCCTCACGTTGACAGGTATGGTCTACCTCCACCACCAGCCCCCTCCAGGTCCTGGTGATACTTGACCCAAATTATCCTCCTTGCAACAAGGCATTTTATAAGCTAGAACAGAAGGAGACCTTGAGGATTTACAATTAGCCTTCCTGGTTACCATTTGGGAACAGGTGGCGCTGGGAGTAGATGCAAACAATCCTGATGGAGTTCATGAGTTTACTCATGAGTCTTTTCCATTTAAAACTTTAAAAGAATTGAAGCAAGCAGTGCAGCAATATGGTCCTAATTCCCCTTTTATATTCGGGCTGGTTCAAGGCCTTACTGAAGGATCTAGATTGATTCCTGCTGATTGGTCCGCACTGGCATGCACAGGTTACAGCTCCTAATTTGTTGGTCTCCATGCTAGCCATTATAATAGCAGCTGTAAGTATGTTACCTATAACAACAGTAGAAAAAATTATACTTATTGGGCCTTTGTTCCCAATCCCCCCATGCTTTGTACAGTGTCATGGATGGAAGCGCCTCCCCCAATATATGTAAATGATTCTCTTTGGATTCCTGGACCAGAGGATATTCGTCTGCCAGAACACCCCTTAGAAGAAGGTATGGATTTCAATACAATTGTAGGACTATGATACACTCACTTACCATTATGTGTTGGCCCGCCTCCGGGTGTTTAAATCTGACTCATCAAGCTTGGCTATTATTCACTCCAAAACATGGTAATGACTCAAGAGCCCAGTTACATCTTTCATCTCGATTAAGCTTCCGTTTTGAGAATTTTACTGGAAACAATATAAATCTGAATCCCCTTGATAAACCCGTCTGTACTAATCGCCATCAGTGGTCACCTAGTGATCAGCACATCCACTGGGAAAATTGCCAAGGGACAGCTCCTGTGTTATTGCTTAATGGTTCCTAGGGAATCATAATAACTGACTGGTCCCCTAAGGGGTACATGGTTCAGAATTGTAGCACAGTTAAGACCACTTGTTCCCCCACGAAGTGCTCAAATTGAGTGTTGAGTCTCATAATTTAACTATTGTGATTAGCACTCATTCACCGCACTCTATTATCTGGTATGTTATGGGAATGGTCTCTCCTTTTTCTATACTGAGTAATGGAAATATAACAGGAATGTCACAAACCTCTTTATGGAAAATTCCTCTCTGTTTACAAACCATAAAAATTTGGAATGGATCATATAATCATTCTTTGAACTATTCCTTATCTTTTTCTACTAACCTCACCATTCATATTCAGGTTTGTGTTAAACATCCTTTTGTATTCTTGGTGGGAGAATTTGTCCTCAATGCCACCACTGAGGAGGTTGAATGCTATAATTATACATGCAAATTATATACTTGTTTAATTCTACTATATATAATCATAATTATAGCTATATGCTTCATAGACGATGATCTGGAATTTGGATTTCGGTTAATCAAACTCATCCATAGGAATCTTCACCTGATATGCATGCTTTGCTGACTGCTTTATGTCAAGTACTTAAGTGCACTAAAAGATATATAGGGATATTAATAGCTGCTGTCATGGATATCATAGCCATTACTACAGAGGCTGCTGTCTCTGGAGTCACTTTACATCAGAGTATTCAAACCACAGTTTTTGTTCAAGAATGGCATAAACATGCCAGTCTAGCTTGGGGAAGTCAAACTAAAATAAACAGAGAAGTTAACAATTGGTTAGTAGATTTAGAAAATGTTGTTTTAATTTTAGGAGATGAAGTTCAAACATTAAAAATGCAATTACATTTGAAATGCGATTGGAACATTACTGAATTTTGTTTAACTCCTTACATTTATAACTCTAGTGAATACAACTGGACACAGATCCAAAAGCATTTACGAGGCTATCAAAATAAACTAAGTTTAGATATTGAACAGCTACAAGCAGATGTAAATAGTATACAACATGTCAATTATCTATGCTTTCCACTTCTTCCACTATGTCTAAGATTACTCAAGGTCTGTAAACTTTAAACCCGACTCCCTGGGTCAAAAGCTGGAGAGGGGTTTTAGTAGGAGGAATCTTAATGTTATGTATTTGTTTACTGTGTTTTTGTGTAGTCCTCAGATGCATGCAGCGAAGCTTCCAAGGAATAAAACAAAAGGAAATGCCAAATCCATTTTTATTGCTCTGCAAAAACAAAAAGGGGGAAATGTGGGAAAACGGCCAAAAGTTAGAATGTTTCACTGAAGTTAACAGGGGTGCTGACCTTGGAACACCAGGTCCTGCTGGGATGGAACACTGTCCTGGCCCACCCTAGATGTTTTGCTCATTGGAAACACCAGAGCTTCGTACGGCATGTTCTGGGAGGATAGAACAGCAAATGATTGAGGAACTAACAATGTTGCAAAAAGATAAGCAGAGGTTCCTTGCATTACATTTCCCTTTGGCTTATTCCTAATAAAGACGGTGGTGAAACCAGAATTGGGGCCCTCAGTCCTTGAGACTGTTAGTCCCCTGGTCCCATCTTTTCTGAATCCTTGTCATTGTTTTGCTTTATGCTCTGCGGCACCTTCCTTTATGACCTGTCATTTGTTGAGCTGGACTCAACATACAATAATTCTGCTTAGCCACAGTTCAGTTCAACTCTTTCACTGAGATGTATTCTCTTCAGATAATGACAGAGTTACTCAGATCTCAAACAAATGCTCAAATGGAAGAAGAACAACTGGTTTCTGAGTAGGTGCTTAGGGAGTCAAGTAAAATGCATATTCATTGAAGTTTTGGAATGTCTGAGCATATCTGCCAATTTAGAAGAGAAACAAAAAAGTGATGATAACCTTGAGTGCTATCACTAATCCTTGATCAATTTAAGGGAGCACAATCAGGAAAGATTGCATGAAATGACAATATACTGAGGCAGGCTAGTTTAAGGAATGAGAAAACAAATCCAAAACCTGGCAGAAAAACATGGCCGTGAAATACATGGCCATGGAATTCCACCTGGACATCCTAAGGAAAAGACCCCACAAGAAGGCTGCTGGAAGAATCCCACAAGAGCCCCCCACCCCATTTAGAATGAGATTTCATCTGGGATCAAGGAAAAGCCCCAGATATTCTCAAGGGGCCTTATCATTGCCACCCTGGGGAAATGGACTGGTGGAATAATCAATCAAAACAGCAAACTGGAAACTCTCACCTGAACATTAGCAAGGGGAAGGAATAACTAATGGTTTAAAAGTTAACCACACAGGAAAAAAACTCTTTTCCTTCTCTGCCTGAACCAGTCTTCCAGTACATCTGGGGACCAGTAATCCGTTATTTTCTCCCATTTCTGTTCCCTTTCCGATTTCCCTAATAAACTACTGGTTGAAATAAACTGGCATGTCCTTAAATTATTTTATGTAACATAGCCAAAAAACTAGAGGAATCTAGTAACAGTACTATTTCAGAAGTATTGAAGGAATATTAGGCAATCTAGTATGCAAAATTATATAGGATGGTGGGGAAAAGTAATGTGGAGAAAAAATAGAATATCTAAGAGTTTTTCATGGTTGAAGAGCTTAAAAACTATGCTAATATAATTTTTTAAAAATATTGTTTAATTTTATTTAATTTTATTTAATTTTATTTTGTTGGCTCCCTTTTCTGTCTGTTCATTGTTTGCACATTGTCTGCTTGTTGTTTATTTTTTGCTCATTGTCTGTTTCTTGTTTTTGTTTATTTATTTTGCTCATTTTTTCTTTGTTTTTTGTTTTCTTTAGGAGGCACCAGGAACCGAACCCAGGATCTCCCATGAGGGAAATGGACACTTGACTGCTTGAGCCACATCTGCTCCCTGCTCATTTTTTTTTGGTCATTTTCTTCTTGATATCTGCTCATTGTTTATTTTCTTTAGGTGGCACCATGAACCAAACCCAGTACCTCCCATGTGGGAGGCAGGCACTCAACTGCTTAAGCCACATCTGCTCCTTATGCTAATTTATTTATTTTCTTTTTAAAAATAATTTTTATTGATGTATATCATTCACACATGAACATGCATAATATGCTAACTTAGTTTTAACAGTGGCTTTATTTCTGCCATAAACTCACAATTTCCTCGTGGAAATGAACAGACAAGGAAAATTAGCACTTCATGTGGGCTATTTTAGATAACAAATTGTGGCTGCAGATTTCTCCTTGATCCATTAAAGTATCTCTGCTTAAGCACTCTGTCCAAAGTTACTTTACTGAGGAGAGTGGCAGATGACCTCTGCTGACCTATCCATAGATCTTTCCTTCATAGAGGGTGGCTCACCACAGTCCATTGTTCTTATTTCCAAGTTGTCAGCCAGGTGGTAAGGCCTTTGTATACTGCAAAGCTATCAGTATAGATTGTTAATGTGTTTCTGGGCTCAAGTACTATAACCATCCACACAGCTCCTAAATTAAGACAATTGACTGCTTTGCAGGGTGTCCATTTCATACCAAATAGTTTAATGGCTGGGCTGTATAGCCACAGCCACCCATGGGGGAGACTGCCCTCTACCTGAACTGTCTGTACATGCATACTCTGGAACTTTTCCTATGTCATTTTAGTGGGCACTTCAACGGCCACCTTGTTATTTTGACCAAAGAAACTTCCATGTAAGACTCTGAGCCTAGGATCTCATTCATTTCAGTACTTGAAGGGCTAATTTTGAAGACACTGTGCTGTAGGAGGTAAGCTCTACACTTTGTTAAGCTACTTAATTGTGCACTTCCAGAGCAAGATTTGTTCTCAGTATCTGCAATCCACCCCTAGTTAGGGATTGCAGCCTTCAGGGTGACCAGACATTTTAGGGTGAAACCTTCTACTTGCATCAAGTTGTATGTTGCACATAGCTGCTTCTCTAAGGGATCATATCTTAATTCAGTTCATTTCCATGTGTACTTACTTAGAATGTTACCTTTGCCATAAACCATACCCAAAGCTAATATTGTTACTGGCAACATCCAGTTCACAGGGTATGTCAGGATCTACCACCTTAGTGCCTAAGCCTGTGCATGACCTTTTCTGATTAGGATATACAATGGTTTCAGTATTTGAGCTAAACGAGGACTGAATAATCTCCAGTACCCCAACAACCCCAGAAAGGCCATTAATTGTTTTGAAGCTGTGCTGTGGGAAAACATCATACTTTATTGATTACAGGAGAAGGTATAGCTTTTGACTTACCCAAACAAACAACATGCAAGAATTTGACAGAGCAGCTAGGGCCTTGCAGCTTGTCCTGATTGATTGCCCACCCCCAGCCTTCAGGATAAGGTACTATTGTCTCATATGCTTCTTTTAAATCTGAAAGAGAATTATTGGATATCATCATATCATCAATATAATGAAATAGGGTTACAGTCACAGGTTTCTTCCACACGGCCAAATCCTTTGCCAGGAGGTTATGACAGATGGTCAGCTTATGCACATAGCTTTGGGGAAGCACTGTAAAGGTCCACTGTGGTCTTCCCATGTGAAAGCAAATGCAGGCTAGCTTGACTTGCATAAGGAGATCCTAAAGATAGCATTAGGAAGATCTAAAACAAACTGATAGTGATATAACTGGGTAATAATTTCTTGCAACTAACAAGCAATGTTTGGGACCTCTGCATACAGTAATGCTGTTACTTTATTTAATTCATGATACTGTCATGTGCAAGTTCTATCAGTCCATAGAGGACTATTGAAGGGACTATGGGTAGTTATTATTATCCCTACCCTTTTTCATTCCTTTATTGTAGCAGTAATTTCTTGGAGCTCTCCCAGGAGTTTGTACTGTTTGGTTAGCCAAATCTTTGTAGCAAGGGCACCTTCACTGGGGACCATTAAGATTATTGCCTCAGCACTGCATTTATTACTCTGCATTGGAGGTAGAATTCTCCTGTGGTAGTCTATAATGTGACATTTTGGAGAATGTCAATTTCTAAAATAAATTTGGGTATAGGAGAAATATACACTGTATACCTTTAGGGCAGTAATCATTCAATTTTTAAAATTAAATTTTGTTACTTACCATAAACTGATTTTCTTCCATAGTCATCTATAGCCAGCACTGGCCTATGGAATCATGTTACATTGCCATGAATTACAGTACATTCAGCTCCTATATCTATTAAGTATAATTCTCTTTTTTGATTTAGTAGGGGAACAATAAATATGTAATTCTACATGTGGCCTATGATCTCTGGGGGTCCAGGTTAATTTCCTCACCTTGGGATCATGACCCTTAAACTGTGTTAGTTGGAAGGGTGCCTGTCAGGCTTCTGCTGGGGGAGTGGAAGTCTCCTGGGTTGAGGCATGAGCGTTTTTCCTATTTTCACTTCTTCCTCAGCATTCTGAGGAGATAGTTTCATAAGTCTGTTGTCCTTAAGGGCTTGCCCCACGGTCTCACTAAAACCACATTGAAATGCCTATCTATTGTTTCTGGCTTAGTGCCTGAAGAAATAAGATGCACCTACATTTGCTTGTGCCACATCTGATTAGGACCATCCTGTCTTTGCCATGTCTTCCCTCCTTCCCAGACCCCAATCCCCTTTCTCCACAACATTTCTGATTCCCCTAAGTTTACTATAGCCTGTGCAACTTGCAACACAGTTTGCCTTGCCAGGGGGCTCAGGATTGACACCAGAGATCCATAATAATGGTTGGGAGCAGTATGCAGCACAGTATCTTTCATACCTTCAGTAAAAATTTTAGTGAGAGGCCCTACAAAATTGGTAGCATAAATCACATGTTTCATCCCCAATCCCCATAAAACATCTTTTAATTCTTCCATGGATTTCCAAGAAGGGGTGGCATTGGGTATTTCCCCTTCATTAGGTCATGCAGGCTTTCATCTGTTAACCAGCCATATCAATACCAATGCTGTTTTTGTTTTCACTAGAGGCAGTATATAAATGCTGACATAGGGTAGTGTGAGTGGTAATGGATGCCAATTTATTCATTTCCACCCCAGATATTACAAATCCTTCAAATCCATTGTCCCATAATCTTAGAAACCAGTAAGGCAGGGACTCTAGATCTCTGCCTGCATCTTTGCCGCAAATCACCCATCTTAGCAGTGGTATAGTCCTTCATAGCTATATGTAACTTCTACTTGGAGTGGTGGTTGGAAATATTGGACTCCAAGGGGTTGGTTTTGTAATGTCTTCCTTTTCTGTTGTATTATATGGCACAATGTAGTGGACTCCTCATTATCTTCCACTTCTCATTCTTTTTCTTTTTCCCCATCTGAGGAGGAATCCATAGGATCCCATGCCTAAAAGTCCCACCCAGGGACTCCATACTTGATCCTGAGATAGTCTGTGGCCCCTAGCTCAAGCATATCTACAAGTCAGGGTTGCTAACTAATCAGAAACTCAGCACAGGTGATCCATTAAGGAATCCTTCATTTCTGCCTATGATAGGCATATACCCATATCTAGCTTTAACTTTTCTGCTAAGCAGCTCATAGAGGTTTTTTCCACTTATTCTGCCTCAGTAGCCATGTCTCCTAACAGGGACCATGCTATAGCCTCTGCTATTTGGTGCTCTCCCTTCTTATTTAAGTGCAGCTGTTCTGCTACATGTTATAGCAGAGCAGTATACCTGCCAGAGACTTTAGGGCATCTTGGTGGTCCCTATTTGCCAAGGAGGGCAGCCACTCCTCCCCACATAGATGTTATAGGCAAACCTAAGGTTTTCCCCACTGATTCTCCTTCCTCTGAGCTCATGTATATGACGGGCTCTCCCTCAGTCTCCTGGCTGGCACACCAATTGTTCCAAACCAATTCCTGAAGAGCAGAGTTTGGGGCAGTCACCAAACAAAATATGCACCTGGCACTGAGACAGATATAAGATGTATTTGGACTAAGGGACAGAAGAGAGTCTATGGTGTCAATGGTCTGGAGATTGAAGGTAGCACTCCACAAAGAGACAGGAAATGAAGGGTGATATAGGGTGTCTCACAAAAAAGACATTCTATAGGGTATAAGAACAGAGTTTCTGCTTAGGTCCTGTGATGTGCACATATGTAGTCTAGTGATGTTATCACAAGAATGAAGTATCATTGCTTTGAAGAGTGCAGCAGTTTGATATATTTATGAATTCCAAAAAAAGATATTAAATATGTTTCTAAGCTGGTTTGCTCCTCTGGGCATGATACCTTTTGATTGTATTAAATTCAAAGATTTTTCTATTCACTTGATCATGTTTAGATTAGGACTTTGATTTAACCAAATCTTTAGGGTAGGCAGGGTTGTATCTCTGCCCCCTTCATGGGCTATATAAATGGACACTCACCCAAGGAGAACAAAGGAGAAGATACAGAGGAATAGAGAGAGCTCCATAGATAGGAAAGAGGAGAGATCTTGTCAGCTTTGATCCTGCAGCACTGGGGAAGAGAGATGCAATATTGGACTGATAATTTATAGCTGACTTTGTGAAGAGAACAGAGCAGCTGAACCCTGAAAGAAATGAGCACTCCAGCTTGCAGAAAAAATTGGAAGAAGCTGGATCCATGGAGCCTAAGAGGAAAGAGAAAGGCTGAAACCTCACAAGTATCAGCAGCCATCTTGCTTTAACACGTGGCAACAGACATTTGGTAAGATAGTGCCTCTTATGGTAACTTGAGTTGGACTCTATAGGGCCTTGTAACTAAGCTCCTATCTCAAATAAATACTCCTTATAAAAACCAACAGATTTCTGGTACTTTGCATCAGCATCCCTTTGGCAGACTTATACAAGGAGATTATGGTTTACAATACGATTCATGTATCTTTTCCCCTGAAGGGAGGGTAAACTTTAACTTATGTTGAGGTCAGGCAGGCTACTACAGGCTGAGGGCATGAGGGAGTTGGGCCCTGGGTCCCCACACTATACTTTCTAGCTGTTATGCTATTAGTAATGCTTCATAATTATTGCTTATGTATATAAACTACTATTTTCAGAATCATAACAAATCATTGCTCATTTTATATGTATCAGTTTAGAACATGATTATGAATTTTAAGTGATTGGTAAGATTTCATTGTAAAGTCTATAATAAAACTTTAAATTAAGGTTGATATAGAATATCTTCTAATATTTGAAGGAGAATATTCAGTTATTAACAGTTAATTTGACAGGCTACTGTCAATGCTAGGGCTATTAAATCAAATGGAACCTAGGTAACCATATCATCATTGATTATGTTCAAGGTCAAGGATTTTATATATATTGCTGGAAGCAAACAGTGGGCTCTTGAAGCATAACAGGCCAACACAATTTTGAGCCTAGAAACACATTTGACTAAACATAGCATCCCATAATGAATTAGTGTTCATTCCTACATAGCTGTCTCATGATAAAACTAAATAATTCAAAAATTTCAGAATCATCTCATTCTTATAACTTTATAAGTTGTTTTCTTAAATTATTTCTGCATATAATCAAGATCACTACCATTTCATTTCCAAGGAGGAGTGATGCATCATAACAGTTCATAGTTTGGCAAGTTTGTTAAAATATCCAACTTTTTATCAGAGGGGAATAGCTCTTAACTGCTCAATTTTCCTCAAAATGTCAATATCTTTGGCCTGTTCTATTTTGTATTATAACTCTATGTAGCTAATGTAATAACATGGGAAGTGAGGACCTTTTTTCAGGAAAAGAGGTATTCTACATCTAAATCCAAGTGATAAGAATAGAACCTCTGAGAAATCAGGGATAGCACCTGCTATAACCATCAACATATGTCCTTTGTCTAGGCTTTACATGCTAGAGGATGAAAATCTGTTCTAATGATTTCTGCATGTGCCCACCACTTTGTCATGGTAAAGAACTACATTGAGATTTGTAAATAAAGACATAAAGAAATTTCATGGCAATTATTTTATGAAATGCAGCCGGTTCATATTTTTTGAAAAAAACAAGAGATATTAGCAGTTTATAAATGGCTTGTCTTTGGAGACCCAACTAGCATATGATGCATTTCAACCTCTAGGTTACTAAAAATTTTTAGTCAGATTTATTTAGAATTTGAAACTGAGTACATTGTTATAATTTTATGGGCAAAATCAATCATTGATAAAACATGGGTTCATTTGGAGATGGCCTTCAGTGATAACAGGGAGTGGAAAGAACACTGAATTCCTTCCACTGTCAAGAGTGTTATATACTTACAGTTCATAGCTGATCCCCTTCCAATCTGCCTTTAGCTATGACTCATCTGTAGAGGCAGCTTGACAACAGTGATTGACTATATAGGGTGACCAAAGTCCAGGCATTGCAGGTTTTGAAATGAAGTCTATATTTATTCTGCTTAAGAATCTACTTTGCAAATAACATGCAGTTTCCAGTGGCTTTGTCTAGTGGTCAGTGATCGCAACAGTGTTTCTGCAAACCATAGTTTAACATTTATCAACATTAGGTATAGTATGATCAATGGTCTTTCTGGATCATTCTTTTTCTATGGCCTTGTGCTAGCTATGGATGTCCTAAGACTGCTCTCAAGTTCTGTTATTCACTAGCAGACTCACAGAATTCAGCAAAGCCATTAAATTCATTTGTATGATTTATTACATCAGAAGAATGGAGATTAAATCTAAATAGGTGCATAGGACAGGTCCAGAAGAGTTCCTCATGCAAGCTTCCAGATGTCCTTTCCCAGTGAAGCCATGCAAAGTGATCTAATTTCTTTCCTCAATAACATGTGACAACACACCTGAAGTACTGTCAAACAGGAAAACTCAACAATGCCTTACTGTCCAGAGGTTCTTTGGGTGTTGGCCTCATAGACATGGCTGACCTTCATCTCCATACCCCATAAATAACATTGATAGAACATACTATCAGACATGGTCTAAGGCTTCCAGGTAAACAAAAATAATCCCATCAGGTAGGACATTCTAAGAAGCATGAAAGATAACTTCTAGGACTCCAGGGCAAAATCCACAATTTCTTTGGGAAAAGTTAATCTTTCAAAATACAGACCACACCCTGGCCTGTGCTAAGTCTCTCTGACTACAACAAAAATATTTTTCTGAGGATCTATATTTAATATACCATTTATATAATAGACACAGTAATAATAGCATTATGAATATACCTAAAATGTGGAGGAACCAGTCTGGGGTAGAGATAGATTTAAATAAACTACTAATCAATACAATATAACATTTACATACATTTTCATAATTTTGTACTATTTTGCTAGATCATCCCCCCTTAATATACCACTAATTGTAGCTTACAATAAACATGTGCACAAATATTTAGTTAGAAATTTTCTGATGGTTAAGAATCACAACTCTTCCTCAGGCCAGTGTTTTCCATGCCACTACAATTTGTTCATCAATATAAGTGTTATCATAAGACATCTTACAAAAGATATTTGAATCTTATGAAAGAAAAGCAAGTGTTATACTTTATGCATTGTGGTAGTAGATATATCTTGTAAAATAAAAGTCAAAAGATATTGGGACAATACTTGAATCCCACTCATTCATTACCATTTGGTGCAATTCCTTCTCATATTATATGCAGAAAATGCCTCCCAAATAAATGCCACTCAGGTGTCCAGGCTCCCATTCAATCTTGTCAGTTTCCACAAATAAGGAATGGTCTTGGCAGCATTTGGATTCACACTTTCAGTCATCTGGTATAAGTGAGCTTAAAGATAATATCTCTGGCTCTGGGTTTCTCTTAAGGCACCAGTGTAATAGTGCATATCCCATGTTTCATAACCCATTTTTTCATTCCTTGACCTACAGCTACAATTCCTCCTTATTTCCATTTATCATTAATGTTTACTGAAACTTTTCCATCTTTCAAAAGGATGTTAAATTCTGCCACTATTATGGTCCACTTTGCTGGCAGCAATACTTTTCTAACAGATAACACTTCCTCAGTCCACTCCTATCCTATAGGATGGTGATACTTAGGTAGAGAATTAGTTTTATCTCAAAAACTAGTTGATATATTTTCATTCAATGGTAACTCATCATTAGCCAGATGGAACAAATGCACAAGCCCACCATTCAGACCCTGAGGAATTCTAGCATGAATGTTTACATGTTTAGTTAAAGTTTTGTTCTTAAAGATCATCTCTGCTTCTGGCACCATTGGTTACAGAACCACTGCATTAGGTAGGGAAAAAGAATACTGAGGTTATGTGGGGAAAATAGAAAGTTGAGGTGATGTGGGGAAGAATTGTATAGTTGTATTAATGTCCTCCATGTCCTCTTTTCCAAAGATCCCCAAGAATATTGGAGGAATCAACCTATCTGGAATCTCCTATGTACTCCATAATGGTGAGTGTGAGAACACACCTGTGAAGTTGTAAAGCCTCCCATCCTGACTCTATCAATATGGACAATTAACCCATCTCTGTATTGCTGTAGAGCCCACATTCCAACTAATTTCATGGCTTTAGGTGACCACCTCAATCAAGTGCACCAGCATGTCCACTTTCAATTTCAAATCAACTTCCAATCCTGGAAATATGGTTCTTCCCATGGACACTGGCATGTCTTTTTTAAATGAGTCCTTTAACTTCTCATAGTGATTTCTATAAGACCATGCCCCATATGGACATACTGTTAAGTCTAATTCCACTGCCATCTGCCTAACCACTTGTACTGGCCATTAATCACTGTCCATAAGTCAGTAAAAGCCAAATTTGGGGAAAATAGCACACATTCAGCCTACTGAACTGATTTGATTTTCGTTCTCCAATAAGAGTTGTGTTCGTCCAAAAAGGTGTTATCTGTGAACCTTGCAATTGCCACCATAACCCAGTAAGTTCTTCTTTTTGATCAATTGGGAGGGGTTTACTAGGCACCTAACATGTGATCTTAGTATGCATCAGTTCCTAAAGTGGTTAAAATTCAGTTCGGGAGAAAAAGGGTCTAACTCTTAGGGAATATGATGCTTACGTCCTTGAATCTTGAATCCCTCTGTAACATGTTCCTGCACAAACATTTTCCATTATATTATTGCAATTTTATGTGCAATGACTTCTCTATTAGGTAGTTTCTAAAACATCACCCAAGACATTATTGGGATTTTATATTTGGAGATTGCTTCAGTCATAGATTTAGTTACAAATGCAAATAGCAGTCTTGTGATTGCCATACAAATGGAAATGATATAGCTCAAAAGTCCAGAGATAACCTCTGGATGACATACACAAACTTTTACCATATATTCCATTCTGCACAAATATTTATTGCAGACACTTCCAAAATCATATATGATTGTGGAAAATATAAGTCCTTAGGCTTCAAGAGAGAAACAGGTTTTTTTTTATTTTTTCTTTATTTTAAAAGGAGATTTAGATTTATATACATGTTGCATTGAAAATATAGAAGATACCCATTTACCCCACCCACACTTCCCCCATTCACAACATCTTTCAATAGTGTGGTACACTTGATAAAATTTGATGAACATATATCACAGCATTGCTACTAACAGAGTTTAGTAGTTTACATTATACTTTACATTTGCACTGCAGAGTTTTATAGGATTTGACAAAATGTATAATGGCTGGTGTATTAGTCAGCCAAAGGGGTCCTGATGCAAAATACCAGAAATCTGTTTGCTTTTATAAAGGGTACTTATTTGCGGTAGAAGCTTACAGTTACCAGGCCATACCAAAGTCCATTGCCATGTGTTGGGCCAAGATGGCTGTCAACATCTGCCATGAGTTCAGGCTTCATGGGTTCCACTCTTCCCAGGGCTCCATTTCTCTCTGGGTTCAGCTCCTTTGTTTCCTCTACAAGGTCAGCTGTAAACTGTCAGACAGATGGCTTGTCCCTTTTCCTGGGGTCTTCTCTCCTTCCTCATGACCAAGTTCCTCTATGTGCTTATTTCCAAGGTCTCCAGTTCAAAAACTCAGCATCAGAACTCCAACATCAAAACACCAACTAACTCCTCTGCTCTGCCATATAGATTTATCTCTGAGTCCTCACCCACCAAGGAGTGGGGACTCAATGTCCTACTGACATGGCACAATCAAAACCCTAATCATAACTTAATCATGCTCAAAGGAACAGACCAGTTTACAAGCATAATCCAACATCTATTTTTGGAGATCATAACTCTATCAAACTTCCACAGCTGGTATCCATCATTGCAATATCATGCAGAATTATTCCAATGTTTCAAAAATGTCCCATGTTATAGCTGTTGTTCCTTCTCCCTCCTTTCAGAACCTCTGCTGAGCACTGTCTTTATATCAATATTACAAGTACTTCTATTACTTGAATAATAATAAGTCTACTTTAGTCAAATTGCATTCCCCTCTTATGTTTGTTTATTCCTCAGTCTTGATGATTTGAGATATTGATGCCTGTTTTGCTTCTGATTGAGAGGGGACTTAGATCCCATGGGGAAGATGGATAGAACTGTTTTGCTTGCAGTTGTTTATGCTCTCTGTTTTTGCGATGGGTGTTGTCCATCATCATCCTTTTGATGGTTTTCCTGTGTGAGTCTGATGAAATGAGGGTCAGGTGTTGGCTTCAACTCTGCTTTGATTCAAGGCTCATCCAGCCTATGAACAGCCAGAAGATATAGTTCTCTAGAACATACATTTAATGAGTATGTGCTAATTATAGGTTCAAATAAATGGGATAGAAGGATGATGTGTTGAAAAAATAATAAATGAGTCTATCTCTGATACATTGGGGGAGACTGGTTATCATATATTCAAAGGTAAGACCCACTGATGAGATGTTGATTCCTGGGGCTGTCAGCTCTGCCTATAGTGTCTATATGTCTATATGTCTCTAGGCCTCAGGAGCACACCTATGGCAAACAGTGATATGCTCCTGAGATAATGCATAAGCATAACCTCTGGAATGACCTTCTGACTCACTTTAAAATCTCTTAGCAATAGAAACTCATTTGCATTTAATATTTCCCCCTTTTGGTCTAAGTCTTTTCTAAATGTATCATTAGTTGACACTTGGTAATATCCCTTGGTACCAGGGAGGCTCATTCCTGGGAGTCATCTCCCACATCAGAATGAAAGCAGTGAATTTATATGCTGAGTTTGACTTACAGAGATGCCACATTTCAGAAAAAAAAGAAAGTTTTCAGGATGTAACTTTAAGGCAATATGTATTATCAGGGCAAGTTATGATTTCACAAAAACAAGGTTGATAAGTGCAAGCATCAATATCAAGGGCCTGGGAAAAAAAGGCTGAGTGGGGGTGAGATCCTCCCTGGGTGAGCTGTTTTGGTAACCTACAGAATGGGGGCCTTCAGGACATCAATATGGAGGGAGCTGGATGAAGACATAATTTGCTCAAGGTAAAACCATGAGTTTCTGGTCCTGTTGCTGGAAACTGCATTCAGCTAAACCCCACATTCAAGGCAAAAAGCTGCAGTGAACCCCAACTCCTGCTACTGGCCACCCAGCAGGAGGGAGAGATATCTGAGAGTGGGATGGTTCTAGTGAAAGATGGAGAGGGATAGATATCCTTTTTGTAAGTTTAGTTGCCTGGTCCCCATTTGAGCTTTGGGAACACACTAATTGGCTCAAGGTAGTACCAGTAAGAGAGGAGAGGCAATGCTGCTGAGGCAGCATGATATACATAACCACTCTGAGATAGAGTAACTTGGCCTAGGAGAGGGCAAAGTCAGGCAATTGATTTGCTGAAAACTTTCAAAATTCAACCCCTTGAAGGGAGGTGGGCAGTAAGAAGCACATAATAAGCTTCTAAGTGCCTATTTAGTGTCCCCTGGGAGGAGGGAGTTGCCTGGAGGAACATTGAGAGTCATTTTTCTCCAGGGAGTTCACTCACCAGGGTCCCATTTTAATTTCAAAAAGGAGTTCAAGCTGACAAGGAGAGGTGAGCTCGGATCCACTCACATAGGCTATTGCATCCTGCTGCCCTGGGAGAGAAAGCAATAAGAAAAGAAAAGAGGCAAGGACAGACTCCTAAGCAGCAGGAATCTATGCAACTGCAAAGAATCAAACCTGCCCAAGGGAAAGTGGCTGGATAAATTTCTGAAAAGCTAACTGACCCAAAAAGAAAGTTTAGCTCAGTGAAGGAATTTTCTCCCTTGAATATATGAGGTCCCTAGTTAGATTCCTGGCTTCTCTTTAGAGTAGTGATCCACCAGGATATCAAGTATCCAGCTGATACTATAGGTCAAGGAAAACATAGACATTATTTTTGTATTAGCTTCTCTTGTGTCTCTTATTCTTCCTTTAAAAATGTTATTTTTTAAAAATTATCTTACTTTACTTGCTAAAACCCACTACAAAACCTAAAGAGGTCATATTGCAGGGTAATTGATTGATGAACACCAGCAGTCTGAGAAGTTCCTCAGAGGCCTAAGAGGGAAGGTTGTTTTTCCTTAGTTTTTGTTTGTTTGTCTTGTTGTTGTTTTTCTTTCCACCTTCTTTTCTTTCTTTTAAAATTAGGTGCTGGTGGCGTCTTTCTTGTTTGCTGTGTTTCCTCTTCCATGATATCCCATTTTCTGTGTATAACAATTTTGTCTACCAACACTATCTCTTTTCCTTCCTTCATCTTTCTATCTTCTGCTTTCTGTTGTTGTAATTGCATTCTACCTCTTTTTTTTTTAGTCCTCAATTTTTCTGGTTTTTATTTCTATGTCGTCTATTTGGTTTTCTTTCTTTTATTAACTTTTTTTCTTTTTGTCCGTTTTTTCTCCTTCTCTCACTCCTCAAAATTCTGGCTTTTTAAATTCAATCTATATATTATTCTCTGTTTGCTTTCCCGTTTCATTGTTGGTACTCCACTTTTTTATTCCTGTTTCTCTACACAGCCTACATGAGTTCAATATTCATTTTCCTAGGTCTTATATAGTTGCTTTTCTAACTTTTAGTATTGATATTACTATTATACTTTTTCTTTTCTTACCTCATTTGCTTTCTCCAGCCCAAATCTTTAAAGTTCAAGGGAACATAGACAAGAGAAAGAAACAGAAAAATAGGAACAAAGTGTGAAAAAGAAAACTTAACACACACACAAAAATAGCAACTAAATAAAACCCCACAGTATACAGAAAAGCTAATCAACTGAATAAACACATCAAGATAAAAAGATGAATAGACAGCAACAAAAAATTACAAACCATACCAAGAAAGAGGAAACATGGCCCAGTCCAATGAACAAACTAAAAACTGGGAAGAGATGCAGAATATTGAACACCTAATCAAAGCTTTCCAAACAAATATCATGGACCAACTTAATAAAGAAAAGGAAGAGAGTAAGGATATTAAGAGGACACTGGGAGAACATACTGAAGAAATTGTAAATATACATGAAAAGATAATGAATATGATGGTGAGGAATGGCACAATCCAAGAAATCAAAAAGACACTGGAAGCACATAGCAGCAGATTTGAACAGACAGAGGAAAGCATTAACAATTTGGAAGACAGTACATCTGAAATCAGATATTAGAACACATAGATTAAAAGATAGAAAAAATCCAGCTAGGATTTAGCAATTTGAATGACAACACAAACCAGAAAAAGCATATGCATTATAGATATCTCAGAAGGAGAAGAGAAAGGAAAGGTGACGGAAGGATTGTTGCAGGAAATAAGGGTTGAAAACATCTCAATACTCTTGAGGAAGATGGATGTACATGTCCAGGAAGTGTAGTGCACCCCAAATAATATAAATCCCAAAAGGCCAACTGCAAGACATATACTTGTCAAACTCTCTAGTGCTCAAGACAATGAGAAAATACTGAAGGCAGCAAGAGAAAAGGGTACCAACACATTCAAGGGAAGCTCAATAAGATTAAGTGCTGATTTTTCATATGAAACCATGGAGGCAAGAATGCAGTGGTATGACATAGTTAAGGTACTAAAAAAGTATTTTTCAGCCAAGAATTCTCTATCCAGGAAAGGTGATATTCAAAAATGATGGAGAATTCAAAATATTCACAGATATACAGAAATAAAGAGAGTATGCCAGTAAGAAACCTGCCATCCAAGAAATACTAAAGGAAGTTCTGCAGGTTGAAAGGAAAAAATAGGAAAGGGAGAGTGATGGGAGAGGTAATAACAATGAAAAAGACAAAATAGAAATAAAAACAAATATGACGTACACATACCTAAAGTAAACATGGCTAATGAAAATAATTCCTTGAGAGTAATAACACTGAATGTTAATGGATTAAACTCACCAATCAAGAGAAACAGATTTGCAAAATGGTTAAAGAAATACAACCCAACTATATTCTGTCTTAAAGAAACCCACCTTAGATCAGGGATTCAGGGAGGCTGAAAGTGAGCAGCTGGAAAACAATATTATAAGGAAACAATAACCAAAAATGGGTGGGAATAGCAATACTAATATTAGACAAAATAGACTTCAAATGTAAAACTATTGTAAAATAAAAATGGGCACTGTATATTAGTAAAAAGTGTAATCTTTCAAGAAGAAAGAATAATCATAAGCATCTATGCACTTAACCAGGACACCTAAAATACATGAGGAAAACACTAGAAAAAATAAGGGGAGAAATAGATGCCTCTGCAATTCTGCTGGAGGATTTTGATACACCATTATCACCATTAATAAATTCTCAACAGAGAATCAATTAAGAAAAAAAAGTCTTTGAATAATACATTCGTGGATCTGGAGCTAATAGATATATTCAGAACACTACCCACAAATACAGCATGATATACAATCGTCTCGAGTGCACATGAATCATTCTCAAAGATAGACCACAAGCTAGGTCACAGAAAAATTCTCAATGAGCTTAGAAGGAATGAAATTATACAATGCAATTTCTCTGGCCACAATGGAATGAAACAGGAAATCAGTAAGGGCCAAAGAAACAGATTAGGCACAAAGATATGGAAGTTAAACAACTACTCTTAGACAAACAATAGGTCAAGGTGGAAATTTCAAAAGAATTCAGTAACTACCTTACAACAAATGAAAATGACAACACAACATATGAAAATCTAGGGATGCAGCAAAAGCTGGAGTGTGAGGGAAATTCATAGCCATAAATAAATATATATATAAAAAAATAGAAGACCTAAGTGCATACCTGGAAGAATTAGAAAAAGAACAACCGACTGAGCCCAAAGGAAGTTGAAAGAAAGAAAAAACAATGATTAGAGCACACTTGGAAAAACAACAACAACAAAGACTGGTTCTTCAAGAAGATCAATAAAGTTGACAAACCCTTAGCTAGACTAATAAATAAATAAGAAAGAAGATGTAAATACACAAAATAAGAAATGAGGAAACAGATACAATCACTTACTCAATGGAAATAAAAGTATCATAAGAGGATACTTTGAAAAATTATGTGCCAACAAGAAAGGTAATTTAGGGGAAATGGATAAATTCCTAGAAACACATAAGCAGTCTACATTGACAAAAGAAGAAACTGATGAACTCAACAGACCAATCACAAGTAAAGAAATAGAATCAGTCATCAAAATCCTCCCAAATAAGAAGAGCCGAGGACCAGATGGCTTCACAGCTGAATTCTACTAAACATTCTGAAGAGAAAGAAAACCAATCTTGCTTAAACTCTTTCAAAAAATAGAAGTAGAAGGAACATTGCCTAACTCATTCTATGATGCCAATATTACCCTAATACCAAAGCTAAACAAAGATTCCATAAAAAAGGAAAATTACAGACGAATCTCTCTAATGAAGCTAAATGTTGAAATCTTCAATAAAATACTTGCTAATCATATTAAATAACACATCAAATGAATTATACAACATGACCAAGTGGGTTTGGTCCCGGGTGTGCAAGGATCTTTCAACAAAAGAAAATCAATCAATGTAATACACCGCATAAACAGATCAAATGAAAAAATCACACGATCATCTATATAGATGCAGAAAAAGTATTTGACAAAATAAAGCACCTTTTTCTGATAAAAACAATGCAAAAGATAAGAATAGAAGGACACTTTCTGAACATGATAAAAGGTATATATGAAAAACCCATAGCTAATATCACATACAATGGTGAAATCCTAAAAGGTTTTCCTCTAAGAGTGGGAACAAGACAAAGATGCCCTCTATCACAACTAATATTTAACATTGTGTTAGAAGTACTTGCTCAAGTGCTGAGGCAAGAAAAAGATATAAAAGGCATCCAAATTGGAAAGGAAGAAGTCAAAATTTCACTATTTGCAGACGATATGAGCCTATAGATAGAATGAGAAATCTACAACAAATCTTCTAGAATACTTATAAATGAGTTCAGTAAAGTCACAGTTTATAAGATCAATGTGCAAAACTTAATAGCATTTCTGTACACCGATAATGAGCTAGCTGATTAGGAAATCAAGAAAAATACCAGTTACAAAAGTAACTAAAAAAATAAAATACCTAAGAATAAATTTAATTAAAGATGTAAGTGATTTATACACAGAAAGATACACAGCACAGTTAAAGGAAATCAAAGAAGAATTTAATAAATGGAAGAACATTCCCTGTTATGGATAGGAAGACTAAACATCACTTAGATGCCTATTCTATCCAAACTAATCTGCAGATTTAATGCAATCCCAATAAAAATCAACAGAACATTTTTTACTGAATTGGAAAATCTAGGTATGAAATTTATTTGGAAGGGCAAGAGGCCCTGAATAGCCAAATATATATTCCTGAAGAAAGATGAAATCGGTGGATTCACACTACCTGACTTAAAACATACTACAAAGTAGTATGACATGCAGTCAAAACTGCATGTTATTGGCACAACGATAGACATACCAACCAATGGAACCAAATTGAGAGTTCTTATATTGATCCTTGCATATACACTCATCTGATATTTGACAAGGTCATAAAGCCCACTAAAATAGGAGAGAATGGCCTCTTCAACAATTGGTACTTGGAGAAATGGACATGCATATCCAATAGAATTAGAGAAGAACACCATCTCACACTTTATACAAAAATCAACTCAAGATGAATCAAAGATCTAAATATAAGAGCCAAAACCATAAAGACCTTTAAAGATAATGTAGAGAAGCATCTCCAGGACCTTGGAATAGGAAATGGATTCATCAACTTCACACCCAAAACACAAACAGTGAAAGAAAAAAATAGATAAATGAAACCTCCTCAAAATTAAAACTTTTGCACCACAGTGAAGTTTTCAAGAAAGTGAATCATCCATCCATTGTGGAGGACTGTTTTTCAGTTCCTCAGAAAACTAACTATAGATCTGCCATATGATCCAGCAATGCCACTGCTGGGTATATACCCAGAAGAATTTAAAGCAAAGACATGAAAAGATATATGCACACAAATGTTCATAGCAGCATTTTTCACTATTGCCAAAAGGTGGAATCAACCCAAATGCCCATCTACAGATGAATGTATAAACAAAATTTGGTGCATACATATAATGGAATATTACTCAGCTGTAAGAAAGAATGCAGCATTAACACATGGGATCACATGGGTGAATCTTGAGGACCTTATGTTGAATGAAGCAAGCCAGGCATTGAAGGACAAATATTACATGACCACTTTGCCATGAATTAAGCAAATTGAGCAGACTCAGAGAGGAGTTTAGTCATACTATTGGTTGGGCCAGAGCAAGCTTAACAGGTAGGGTGGGGAGGATGTGTGGAATGGACCATGGAACTGGGGGGATGGTTAGGATAGGGAGCAGATGAACAATGGGATTTGGCAGGTACATGGTTGAAACTACAAATTTGAGAAAGCTCTTTTGGCAATATGACAAGGAAGTATTATTGGTTTAGGCTGTTGGATGGAAGGGCATGTGGGACAGGGTGAACCTGGGGCAGTTTTCTAGAGAATGTGCATGTTAGCATTTTGTCAGTGTGTTGTATCAGTGGGTGGAGACCCACATAATAAGTGGGATGGAGTTGGCCTCCCGTCATGGGGAGGCCCGATATGCTCTCAAACAGATTAGAGGGTGTCTCTTGAGAGCATGGGCTGTTCCTAATAGGGGAGGACAGACTAATGTGTCAAGTCTGCAGCATTGTTTCATGTATCTATGAATCTTGTCCTTCAAAGTGTGAAGCCAGGCAGTCACTGTAGGCCCCAAGGGAAGTCGTAGGTAGGAATAGAATAGATGGAAGAGGGGCTATTTATGGGGCAATGGAAATGTTCTGCATGATATTGCCATGATGAATACAGGCCATGCTAAGTTTCATCAAACATTTACAGTAATGTAAGATCTAAAATGGAAACCATAATATAAACCATTGACCATGGTTAGTAGCTATGTTTCAATATTTGTACATCAGTTGTAACAAATGTACCATCCACATGCAAAAAGTTATTAATATGGGAAGGAGGAATGGGGAAGGATGCTGGGTATGCATGAGACCCCTATATTCTCTATGTGACTTTACTGTCACCTAAAATTTCTTTGAAGAAAAAAAAGAAAAAAAAATGACACTGAATAAGAAATGGAAGAAAATGCCACTGTATATACTGGACAACAGATATTACAGTGATGAAAGGCAAAATGTGAAAAATTTGTTATTTGTTTTTTATTTATTATTTTAAAATATTTTTCATTTTTTTAAAATTCCTAATTTCTTTATTTACATTATTTTAGTATTATTTTTTAAATTATTATGTATTTTATTTCTTATGTATAAACTTATCATTATTATTTCATTTTACTATTAATTGTATTGGGTGATATTCTTGGCTTAATTTTGGAAGAAGTTTTGGATCACAGAAATATTACAACTGTGGCAAGGGAGGATCATTGGTGTGGGGTGTCAGTGATGGGGCATCCATGGGAGATAGTTCACCTGAGCATACACATAAAGTATGTAAATTTGTTCAAATGTTCACGGGACATTGTCATAGTGGGTGGACACTCACACAATGACCACAATAATACTGAATTCCCATCCTAGAGAGCTCTGCCACATTCTCTAAGGGAGCAGCAACAGTTCCCCAAGTGCAGGGGCAGGTACAGGGGAAGGAGGATGATCCACTGATGGGCCCTTGATATTGGCTCCTGAGAGCCTCCATGTTGCTGAAATGTGGCCTCTCTCTAAGCCAAACTCAGCATATGAAGGCATTACATATCTCCATCATGGGACATGGCTTCCAGGTGTGAGCCTCCCTGTCACCAAGGGATTGTTAACAAGCACCAACTAGCAATGCAACTTGAAAAAGACCTCGAATAAAAGGGGGCAAAGGTAAAGACAAATGAGTGTTTATGGCTAAGAGACTTCAAAGTGACTTGGGAGGTCAAACCAGAGGTAATGCTTACACACATCTCAGCATGATCTCTTAGATTGTCAAAGTGGATACTACCCCAAATAGTGGGGCTCCTGATGGCTCTAGAGACACTCAGGTCCTATGATCAGGGCTGATTACTCTGGAGTTTGGTGCCTTGCCAGTGGGCCCTACTTTGGAGTTTGTGCTCCTGAGAGTGACAGAGTTGGACTCAATTAGATCTTTCCTGCATATGTCTCATCTGTCCCTTCTATTTAAACCTATACTTGGTGATGGAGTTTGTAGGTATATTTCCAGAGACTCAATCTTTGGGCTTTCCATTTGCCAGCTGGGCCCAGAACCTTGGCAGAGTTGCAACACCTATTGTACAGCTCATTGGATTCACCCAGGAGAGATGATGATGAACAATGGCCATCCCAGGGAATGCAGAAAGTCTGCTTCTGCAGGCAGGATAGTCCCATTCATCTTCCCTATGGGATATAAGCCACTTCTCAATTGGAGGTGGAGTGGATGTTACCATTTCAGAGTCCTCAGGATTGGGGGAAGAGCTATGGACTGGAGTGGACTTACTGGTATTCTATACACATTTTGTGATTCTAGCATTGGAAGAAATTTCAACGTTGATGTGGAGCCAGTGGCCACTGGATGATCTAGGGGCAGGGAGAGGGAAAAACAGTTGTAATACAGGAGCTTTTACAGGACTTGGGAATCATTCTGAGTGACGCTGCAATGACAGATACAGGCCATTTCATATTATCATATAACATGCAGAACTGTGTGGGAGAGAGTGTAGAGCACAACGTGAACTGTGGTCCATGCTTAATGTCAAAGCCCCAGGATGTGTTTAACAATTGCAGTGAATGTTCCACACTAATGAGGGATGTTCATGTGGGAGGGTGTGGGAGGTGTGGACAGTGGGGCATATGGGAATTCCTATATCCTTTGTGTAACATTTATGTAATCTAAGTAACTTTAAAAAAAAAAGATTAAAAGAAGACTAAGAACATGTCTTTGTCAGAGTGTATAATTAAATCCACCATAAATACCTTAGGATCAATGGAACCTGGAGGTTGGTTTAGAAGGGTCAAATGGACGACCACCCATATGTAATGATTTAGCTAATTCTGATGGGGAAAAAAACACTCCACTCAGCCATGCTGTATTAGTCAGGGTTCATCATAAGCACATACCAGAGAAACAGAATCAATAGGATGTGTGTGTGTATAAAGACTTTTATATTAAGAAACTGACTCACACAATTGTGGGAGCTAGTACACTGAAATACATCGGACAATATTTGATGGAGTTTTGAGTTTATAAAAGTTCAACTGATTGGTTTGAAGCCTATCCACTTTGTTATATGTATTCCCCTTTACTTAAAATCAACCGATTGGAGATATTAATTACCTTTAAATAATACTTTCACAGAGACATTTTGTACCAAGCAACTGTTCACCACAGAATAGAAGATGATGACATCATTCATTCTTTGTAAACTTTGCACACATTCACATTTCTTTACCCATGCTTAATCTTCAAAGAAAGAGAATAACAGAGGCATACTTCCACCTAACGTAATAGTACTATCCTGCATAAAACTGAAAGTCCAGTACAGTTTGCCCAGAAGAGGCTTCAAAGCCTTTTGGAATATGATCCACTTTGTCCTTAGTGTTCTATGTTTAATACTATGATGTAAGGTTAATGTACCTTATGCCATGTTATTAGGGGAAGAAAAGGGAAGAAAACAATGATATTATACTCAAACACATGTTCATAACAAAATTAAGAAGAAATACCAAAAAATTACAATCCTCATTTCTGCAACAGCTTATGTGGTTGTAGATACTTTTTAAAACTACTGTATTCCACCACCCACTCCAAACTCCCTTTGCTCTCAATGAGCACTTCAGTTGGTCAATGTTCTTTGCCAACTTGTTGAACAGAAATATGTATTCCTGAATGGCCTAGCCCATTAGTAGTCCTGCCTGAAGTGGGATATTTTATTTTTCCATTATTTTTAATCACAGGTCATGGTAGATGCCTTAATAGAGCTCCTATATTCCAAACATAATTTTTCTTACCTCCAATGTGTAATACAATCCAGTTTTCCCCATGGCAATCAGGATCAATCATCCCAGTTGATAAAGTAAACCTCTTCTTTACTTCTTGATTTGGAGACATGAAAAGTACAAAGTGGCCAGGTGGTTGTCTTAATTTTCAGTTCAATGGAATCATTACTCTTTTTGGTGGAGGCATCCTTACTATTGGCAATAAGAATGCTAGGCCCGCAAACACAGAAACTAGACTTAATAGTGAGCAGTGCCACAGCTATTTCCATATTCTTGATCTTGGACCCATGAATCTTGGCTACAGGATAAACAGCACTCTATATTGGATGTCAATTTAGAGCATATGCAAACTCCTGGATAACTTGCCCCAGCCTTGAAAGATGTTACCACATAGCTGCTACTGAAACTGAGTCCTTTAAAGGCCATTCCACCATTCTATGATGCCAGCTGAATCAAAATGTTGGGGAATATGGTAATTCAATTACCATTGGCCCATTACCACATTGCATTTTCTTTGAAGTGATTTCCTTTGTCAGAAGCAATGATGTATGGAATACCACAAAAGGGGATGAAGTATTTTGGAAATCCACAGATGGTAGTTTTGGCAAAGCATTGCAAGGAAGCAAGAAAACTCTATGCAAAATATGTCTATTCCGTTCAGATTAAACTGCTTCTTACATGGTGGAAGCAGTCCATTGTAATCAGCCTATTTCACATTGGGCACTCAGCAGTGCCTCTAGCTTTGTCAGCCTTGCTTAGTGAAAATCTATGTTGGTTCATCCATGTACAACCTCCATTACTGACATAGTGGTAACTTTGTTCATGTGTCCACTGTTAATGACAGGAGTAGCTGGGGAAAGAAGCTGACTGGTATTCACAAAATGGGTCCTCTTATCTGTTGTTTATTAAAATCCTTCCCTGCTGAGTTCATCCTTTGGTGAGAATTCATATGAGACACAAATATCTTCAGGTTTATCCTTATTCAGAGAGGTCTCTCTTCATAACACATCCTAAGTCTCCTTGTCTCAAATTTTCTTATCATGTTATTTCTAAGTCCATGGCCACACATCCAAACCATTAGCCCCAGACCATGGACTGCTACATGATGGCATATCTGCCCTTCTATGAAAAATGAACAACCAGATGCTTACTGAGTTTATTACTCTTCACCACTTTCATTGAGGGATGTCCCAGAAAGGAATTTTCATGTTTCAACTCTCCACTTTTGGGTGTTGCTTGCATATCATACAGAACCACCTGTATTGTGTATAGACAAATTAGGCAAATTGAATGGAGATATAATGGTAATCACCAACCCTTTGTCGTTCAGGTCCTTGATAATGGCACTAATCTCCAGTTTGTCAAGGAATGTGCAAGTAATGTGGTCTAACCTTTGGTTTACTAAAGATAAAAGGAAGAAAAAAATCATTCAGTTCAGGATCACACAGCTTTGTTTAGTGATTCATGAATCAGGCGACATCCTATTCAGATAGTAGAAGGGACCTCCACTGAGGGGTTAGAAAAGAGAAGCTCATATAGGATGAATGCAGAAACAAGTAAGGAAATGTTCTGTTAGGCTGACATTAAGTTTCCATTTACATAGCGGTGTCTTACAGAGTTTGGTGCAGATATACATCAATTAATATGGTAGGATTATCTACTGGGCCAAAAGTAGTTTGATCACCAGGTGCTTTTTATTTGAAGCCTTATAATGTATATTTCATTTTCTTTCTGAGAACTCTTCTCAGAAAGGGCTCCTATCCCAGCAGTGAACAATGCACATGGCCATTTTATTTTACTGAAAAGTATTTTCCTAAGCAGAGACAGCACTTGTGGCTTCTATTTAATGTTTCTCACCATCAAAGCCCTAATTCCAGAGTTTGGGGAATGAATGTGTAGATTCTGCCTGGTGCTTTTTATATCTATTCCTATAATACATTTTGGAACTGGGGAAATAAACAATTGGATAGTTTATCATAGTGTATCAATTGGATACACTATGACATGTATCTGAACTTAAACTATATTGTTCATTTGACCTCAAAAACACTTACTCTAACTGGTCGGGCACAATGATATTTTGGTTCTCCAGAAATTAGTGTCACTTCAGAGACAGTGTTCAGTAATCCCCAAGAGTCTAATTACTTCCTTCCTCAAATTTCCAATCACCCTGGCAAAGCCCATGGTTCTCTTTGGGGAAGGTTTGGAGTAAGATTAACATTATAAATTTTTTAGCAGTGTACCGAAATCCTCTTCAAGAAGATTGGCCTTCACTTTTTTTTCAGAGATTTAGGGTCTATAACCTCTCTGAAGTCTGGGAATTGATTAATGGACAATAACTCTCTGATTTAATGATTCAAATTACATTTCTGTTCCTTGGATATAGAATTTATTTACCTATATATATCATTTTAATATTTAGTAGACTGCCCATCTATTTCTTTTCTAGGGAAACCATGATCATCTAGCCATAAGTCTCTGAAAGTAGATTTTTAAGAATACTGCTTTAATTCTGCTGCTCATTATTATAACCATGATCACTTTTGTTTAGGAGATTATGTACTTCATATGTGCCAGGATCCAATCACATCCATTGCATTTAAGGATCCCAGTTTGGGGCTGTGAATCCTACTGTAATTTGTGACATACATACAAGAGTGACCACTGAACTCCTCAAGGATGTTGACGTTTCCTTCTCAACTTTATTTCTTACAGTCACAGTGAAATTTATGTCATCTGGGCCCTACCACAAATTTAGCAGGTCTCAAATTATATAAACACATTAACATACCAATATCTGTACACCTTTGGTTAGCTTTTTCAACTGTATACCTAGGCAATATTAGCATGTCTACTTCATTTAGAGAAAGCCATCATGTGGTCCATCTTTTGATCAACCAAACAATGAGACTGTTGGAGTCCTGTCTAAGCCCTAAGTCATTGGATCCAAAATCTCTGCTTAGCAGGCCCTCATTGATACTGATTAGTATGGGTCTTCTCTGCCTGATGCACAAAGAGGAGCCAATTATGTGACAGTGGGATATCCATGGGAGATAGAGTTGATTGCTCAATATATAGCAAACAGAATAGAAGACCTATTGGCCATAAATCTGTTTTCCTAAACTGTAGAAACTTTCAGTGTTTTAAAGAATTCAAAAAAAAAAGCAGGTAGGCTTAAGATCATGTGGAATGACAAGGTTAGAGATAGACTAATCACTAACATGTGCAGATTGATTACCTGTTTAGTTTGCCTGAAGTTTATGGTTTAGGCTATTGAACATGGCAGGTGGGCCAACTGATTGGAACTGCCTTGGCTTAACAAAAATAATGTAGGAAATTGGAGTGCTCAATTCTGGGCTGACATATTATTAAAGGGCTATGGGAAATATCACCTGTCTTCAGGGGACTATGTGCAATTGCACCTCACATACGGGGTTGCAGAATATACCAGCAGGGCCATTAACCAGTTGTCTCTTTACTGTCCATTTATGAGGTAAGATTATGCCATTTCAAAACATAGAATCAGAATTAAATAAAGTATCTGAGTTACAGCTCAGTGAATTTACAACAGTTACAGATATCTTCTTCTGACTACTTAAAAAGACTAACATATGTCAAGCTCTAATTCATTGACCTATCAGTTTTATTGGTATTTTCTTCTGAACAAAAACGCAATTGTTAAATTTTCATTACAACATCAATAAATTCAACTTGTCTAACTTTATGTTTTTTTTCCACCATTATCTCACATCTTAATATAGAGTTCTGCCCATGTTCCCCAGATTCTTGTGTGTATAAATTATGCAGCTCTTATGGAGTTTAGTGTACCTCATCACTGATCACAAGTTGTTCCTCTCACCTTTCAGGTTTATGTGGTACTACATTCTACTTTTAGCTCTAGGGCAAGTTGGTTGGTGGACGTGGATTTTGAGGAGAATCAGCAGTGTGTGTAGTGTGTTACAAGGCAACTATATCAGAGTAGATCATCACAGGATTCTCAAAAATATCAAGGTTAATCTCCTCAGACAGAGGTGGAATGGATGTCTCTACTGTAAAAAAGACTCACCACAATTTAGTATTGCAACATCCACTTCTTCAACAGAGTCTGCTTTATATACTAATTCCAGTTTTTAGGACACCATTCCTTCCCAGGCAAAGCACTTACTTTAACAGTAGACACCCTTCAAAGTTGAGTATTAAAATTGTGTTATAATTCAACTTCTCATAGTATGAAACTTTGGAATTATTTAGGAAATTTCAGCTCTGCAGCTATAGGAGATAAGTGTTTCTTTCAAGTCATATAAGGCAAATTTTGGTATTTATGAAGAACTGGCTGGGAATTGAAAGTCTTGATCTTATCCGTTTCTTTCTCCATAGAAATTATGAGCAACCAGTAAGTTTCATTATACTTGTTAGTTTGACAGACTATTCTGTTTTGAAATAAATGGTCAACAGGAAACTTGCTTCTTTTTAGTATTTGATTAGGAATATCCAGTTGTGATAATTTCTTATGTCTATTGCCACATCAAGCCAAATACTATCAATGCCATCTTTACCTCTGAAAATAGGGTCATTAGTGCCTGATCAAATAACAAATTACACAAACAGAAAAAAATTTCAGAAAATTGATCTTAAGCGTCTTTTCCTCAAGAACCATTCTCAGAAACAGAATTGGAGTGAGAGAATTATTCTAAACAATTGTCTAACATAACTGTGTGGGATTGGCAAAACTAAAATTCATAGGCAGGACTACATACTGGAAATTCAAGTATTTGTTGGTTTTGCAGTCTTAAGTAAGAAAAAGTCTTATGCAATATCAGACCAGAGACAATGCTGGAGTTGAGGACAAATTTCTTCTTTACTGGAAAAGGCAATTTTTTCTTTAGCACCTACTACTTATTGGATGAGGCCCATATGCATCATTGAGTGTAATATTTAGTGAAACAAAACTGATTGTACTTATTAACATATTTATAAAATACCTTCACAGCAACATCTAGACTAATGTTGGAACAAATACATGACCACCATGAGGCAAAGTTAAATATAACATAAGCTAAAGCCCTAGAAAAAGGAGAAGATCTTTAAAGTCCCTTCTTAAAGTGTTTCCTCTTTCCATTATCTGGACAATAATCTAATCCTGTCTACAAAGATGTGATTAATTTGTCTACAACTTTCAGGTACAATTTGAAACCATTTTTAGAAATACTCAATGTGATTATTAAGGGAGACACCACTATGGACACCTCCATCTTCTTTTTTTATTAATTCCTTTGGGACTGAAATATCAAATGCTATTTTAGAGTATGATACAGTCTGGCATAACACACCCAGCCAAGAGTTGTAATACTTAGCTCAAATGTTTGAATGCCGCATAATAAACAGAGAGAAAATTACACACCACACACTTAACAGCACTACAAATGAAAAACACTGAGTGGTTCAAAAGGCCCTGGACAATTACAATATTGATTGAAGAGGATACTTGCATGTATCACAGAAATTTTTCATTAAGCCCATAATTGTCCTATTCTCACCAGGAAATAATGTGCCCACAGACTGTTCAATTAGACACAAACTTTCTCCCCTCTAGGAAAGACAACCTCTGGGGTCCCCAGGTGTATTGGATCAGCCAGGAGAAATAACTCTCAGTAAATTGATATCAAACCTCATTTATAGTAGGCATTGGAGCCAGACTCACCAGCATTAGATCCTTTCAGTTTCCAACCAGCATTACTCGAAGTAACAAAAAGATGACAGTGGTAGAGCTTAATAATTAAATACATTGTTTCACTCTAATTCTTTGCATTGTTCTAACTATTAGAACTACTAATAGTAGTTATTAACGCTTAAGTAGTAGAAAATAACTACTTATTTTCTCAACATGTCTTCATTCTCAGACATTCAATCATTGTTTACCTTTTAGGACAGAAATTTTGGTCCAATGGCAATATCCCAAAAAACAAAAGTCTAGGTTGAGGTAAATTTATTATTGAATTTTACCAAACATTTTAAAAAATAGTAAACTCTATTTCTCAAACATTATCAAATTTAGAAGGGGAGGGAACACATTCTAATTCACTATATGAAACCAGCTTCACTCTGATACCAAAACCATTTAAAGATATTAAAAAAAATAATAATTTTGCTTATGAGCATATATTTAAAATCCCTCAATAATATACAATGTAAACACAAACAGCATATTAAAGAAATTATACACCATAACCAGGTGTAATTTATTCTAGAAATCCAATGGCAGATCTTTGTAAAAATAAATAAATAAATAAATACAAGCATTTAATTGACCACATTTAGAAAACAAAGAAACAAACATCTCAATTGATTCATAAAAAATATTTAAAAAATAAAAAATAAAAAAATCACACTTTGATAAAAAAAATTCAGAATCTAGAAATAAAAGTGAACTTCATCAAGATGATGAAGGGCATTTATGAAAAATCTGCACCAAACATCATACACAATGCTGAAAGTTTGAAACCATAACTAAAATCAGAAACAAGAAAATAATGACTTCTTTTTTCATTGCCATTTAATATTGCACTAGGCATTTGTGACAGCAAAATTAGGTAAGAAAAGTAAAGAAATTTACCAAAATTGGAAGGGAATAAGTAAAATTGTCTTGATATGAAAACAATGTCTTACATATAGAAAATACCATAAAATCTCAAAAAAATACCTCATAGATAAAATCAATGAATTTAGCAAAGCAGCAAGATACAAGTTCAACATGCAAAATAAGTTGAGTTGCCGTATACCAACAAAAAGAAAGACAAAGGAAATTAAGTAAATGCCATTTTCAATAGCATCCCCCAAAGTAAAATACCTAAAATAAGTTTAAACAAAAATGCAAAAACTACACATAATGAAAACAAACATTGATGAAAGTAGTTAAAGAAGACTTAAATAAATAAAAGGACATACCATGATTATGGATTGGAAGACAATAATATTAATTGAGTGAAACAACCCAAACTGCTCTACATATTCAATGCAATGCCCACCATAAATCCAATGGTCTTTGTAGCAGAAATGAAAAAAAAAAGTGATCTTCAAATTCATATGTAATTTCAAGGAGTACTGAATAGAAAATAAAAACAATCTTGAAAAAGAAAAGTTGGAGGACACACACTTCCTGATTTCTTGAAAATAATAAATTAAGAGTTTTGAGAGTTACTGATTTCTGGAAAATAATAAAAGTGTTGGTAAATATATGGAGAAATTAGAATAGTTGATGGTTATGTGAAATAGTTCAGCCCCAGTGGAAAAGAGTTTGCTGGCTGTTCCTGAATAGGTTAAACATAGAGTTACCATATAACCCAGCAATTCAACTCCTAAGTATATGGTTTCAAAGAAAAAAATAATATAAATATCCAATTCAGGTCAGTCAAAATGGCAGTGTAAAATGCCTCTGGGTTTTATTAAAACACAGAATATTTAAACTGCTAAGAAAACCTGGTAGGGCCATCTACACAGAGCTCTAGAAAAGAGGAGCTGATTGCAATATCAGAGCAAGAAGATATAGATTAAAATGTGTAATAAGGGTGCATTTTGGGAACATTGGAGTTGTCCTGCTTGACCTTGCATGACAGATACAAGCCATTGTATATTTTGCCATTACCTACAAAATTGTATGGGAAAGAGTGTAAACTATAATGTAAACTCTAATCCATAGTTAGTAGCAGTGCTTCAATATTTGTTGATCAATTGTAACAAATGTACCACAATAATGAGGGATGTTGTTGATGTGGAAAAGTGTGTGGGGGGAGGGAGTGGGCCATATGTGACTCTCTTATATTTTTCATGTAATATTTATGTCATCTAAAGCTGCTTTAAAAATTTTAAAAAATTATTTAAAAATTTTTAAAAAAATAAATAAAATAAATAAATGCAAACAAGTAATTTAAAGGACTTAGAAATTAAATTGATTTGGAGTATCAATATTTAATAATTCCTAATAATAGTATTTTAAGTTAATAATAATTTCAAGGTTTCATCCCAAGGAGATTGAGAAGAAAAGATTGATTTATTAATATTGGACAAGATAGGAATTTGAGAGAAGGGAAACAGATGATGAATTATTTTTGGCATATATGATCAAAGTGGAAATGTTCTAGATTCAAAGAGACTAACGAGACATAAACACAGTTAATGGTCCTTGATATAATTTTAGTTTAAAAAACCAGTTGACAAGATTTTTTTGGTATAAATGTGGAAATCTGATAAATGGCCATTAGGTGATATTAAGGAATTATAATTAATTTCATTGGTTGTGATAATGTTATTGAGATTACATTGAAAATGTCCTTACTTTTCAGAGATGCTTTCTTACATATTTGGATCTGAATTGCCATGATATTTGTATTGTTCTTTAAAATACTAAAAATAAATAATGAAATGAGAAAAAAAAACAGTAAGAGATACCCATGGAATATTTGCTGGACCCTCATTCACCCCATCCCTGGCATGGACAGGAGCTGGCCTGTGCTATCATCATGGGTACCTGGACTTGTTCTGTAGGGAGAAGAGTAATTCCAGTGAACATAATGGGGGGCCTGTCTGTTGGTGCAAATCTACTGAAGGATATAAACAGGATACTCATCTCAGTTTTGCCTTCACTGAAATTTCCTGCAGGAAAAAAGCAACATACAAAAGAGTAATTATCATAAGAAACAATCAAATCATACAAGTCTAGGACAAAAGAGTACTGACTTCAAGACAAAATAGAGAATTCCAGGGTAAATGGCACTAAAGAAGGTAGGCAGTTTGACGCTTTCACATAAAAGCTGAGAGAAGGCAGGGTCCTTTCTTAAGGGAGCTGCTTTGGATATATATAGAACTGGAAGATGCTCTGAGTCATCTAGGAGGGTAGTGGAAAGATAAAGGAACCAAAGGAAAACCATGAGTTGCTCACTCCCTGTGACAGGAAACAGCATATATACCCCACCTACAGGGCAGCAGACTGAGAGGAAGCATTCCCTGGGAGAAAGAGGGGTCTGAAGAGGGTGAAGAGTGTTTTTTTTTGTGGTGTATTTGGCCAACAGAGCCCCCTTGGAATCTCACAAGGGATCCAACCCAACAGGGAGAGGGGAGGAGTATCTGCTCAGAGAGGCTGTCACGCCCAGTCACCTGGGTAGAGAAAGGAACTAGATTAGAGAGAGGGAGAGACAGGTGCCTAATCAGCAGGACTCTAGCCAACTGTAGTCTAAAATGCCTTGAGGGAAAGGGGGAAGTTGGCTTTCTGAAGCCTGATCAAATTAAAGAGATAATTTGGCTCACTGTAGAAATTCCCGCCTTGCACATACAAGGCTCCTGGTTTGATTCCCTGGTGTGGTTTATCAGGCATCCAGTTGATACCTTACGTATTAGTCAGCCAAAGGGGCACTAATGCAATATACCAGAGATTGGTTGGTCTTTATGAAGGGTATTTATTTGGGGTAGAAGTCCACAGTTACCAGGCCATAAAGTGTAAGTTTCTTCTCTCACCAAAGCCCATTGCCACGTGTTGGAGCAAGACAGCTGCCAATGTTTGCCAGGGTTCAGGCTTCTTGGGTTCCTCTCTTCCCAGGGCTCCATTTCTCTCCAGGCTTAGCTCCTCTGTTTCTTCCACAAGGTCAGCTGTAGACTATCAGGCAAACAGCTCGCATCTCTTCTCCTGGGGCCTTCTCTCCAACATCAAAACTCCAACTTCAGAACTGCAACTCAAAAACTGCTCCCTCTGTCCTTTGCCTTGCCTTTTATATTCGATTCCCCCACCCACCAAGGGGTGGGGCTCAACACCCTACTGACCTGGCCCAGTCAATGCCCTAATCATAACTTAATCATGCCCAGATTAACAGATCAGTTTACAAGCATGATCCAATTATATTTTTGGAATTCATAATTACATCAACTTGCCAAACAGCTAGACCTTATGACAGGGAACATATAGAAATGATTTAAATTTTAGGTTTTCTTGGAACTGTTATTTTAGTAAAAGGGAAAACTATTTTATCTTGGTTTTTTGGTTGTTGTTTGTTTGTTTGTTTTGTTTTTTTACTTTTAGTTGCTGCTGTTTTGTTTCTTATTTGTTGTGTTTCCCCTTTCTTTGATTCTCCTCTTTTTTTTACCGATTTTTTCTACCTACATTATTTCTTTTCTTTCCTTCATTTTTCTATGTTCTGTTTTCTGTTGTTTTTCTTTCACTCCACCTTTTTGTTTGGTCTTCAACTATTTTGTTGCTTTTTTCCCTCTCTCTTTATTTCTCTTTTCTTTCTCACTTTTACTTTCTTTTTTTTGTCTTTCTTTTCATTTTTCTTTTCCTCTCATCTCATGTTTCGGGCCTTTTAATTCATTCTATATGTTTTTCTTTATTTTGTTTCTCATTTTATTTTTTCTCTTCCATTTTTTTTGATGCTTATTCCTCTGAACTTCATAGGATTTTTTATGCATGTTAATTAATTATTTTCCTAGATCATGCATTGTTCCTATTATACCAATTTTTAAATTATTATTACTATTATTCTTTTTCTCACCTTATCTTTATCCTTTTCTCTGGTCCTAACTCTTTTTCTTTTCCCAAGGGAACATAGATAAAAACAAGGAAATGGAATAAGAAGAATGAAGTGTTAAAATGAAATCTTTCCACACATACACACACACACAAAACAACAAAATAAAAACCCTAGAGTAGAAAGAGAAGATAACCAATCAAATAATCCCATACATTCATCAAGATAAACAAATGCCTAGATACCAACAAAAATTACAAGCCATACTAAGAAATGGGAAAACATGGCCCAGGTGATTCAACATATGAAAAAATAGAAGGAGATGCAGAACATGGAACAACTAATCAGAGATGTCCAAAAAAATATCATGAATCAACATAATGAAGTGAAAGGAGATATTAAGGATATTAAGAAAACACTGGAATACATACCAAAGAAATTGTAAACATACATAAAAAGCTAACAGATATGATGGTGATGAATGGCACATTGCAAAAAATGAAAAATCCACTGGAATCACAAAACAGTAGAAGTGAAGAGGAAAAGGAAAGAATTAGTGATGTAGAAAACAGTACATCAGAAAACAGACAGATAGTAGAAAAGATAGATAAAAAGATATAAAAAATTCAGCAGGGACTTAGGGACATGAATGACAATGCAAAATGTGCAAACATATTCATTATAGGCATTCCAGAAGGAGAAGAGAAAGGAAGACAGACAGAAGGAATGTTGAAGGAAATAATGGCTGAAAATTTCCTAACTCCATTGATGGACATGGATGTACATATCCAGGAAACACAGCAAACCCCAAACAACATAAATCCCAACAGACCTACCCAAGACATACACTGGTCAAATTGTCAAATGCTCAAGAGAAAGAGAGAATACTGAAAGCAGCAAAAGAAAATAGATCCATCACATACATCACAAACAAGGGAAGCTTGATAAGATTAAGTGCTGATTTCTCATCTGAAACCATGGAAGCAAGAAGGCGGTGGTATAAAATAGTTAAGGTGCTAAAAGAAAAATACTTCTAGCTAAGAATTCTCTATCTAGAGAAGCTGGTATTCAAAAATGAAGGACAGTTCAAACTATTTACAGATAAACAGAAATTAAGAGAGTTTGTCAATAAGAAACCTGCCCTTCAAGAAATACTAAAGGGAGTTCTGCAGGTTGAAAGGGGAGAAAGAGAGTTGGAGGAGAGTGTAAGATTAACTAAAAAGATAAAAAGAGAAATAAAAACAGCATTTGGCATACATAAACCTAAGAAAATATTGTTAATGTAAGAAATTCCTTCACAACATTAATTCTGATTATTAATGGATTAAACTTTCCAATCAAGAGACACAGATTGGCAGAATGGATAAGGAAAATGACCTATCTATATGCTGTTGGCAAGAAACTCACCCTACACCCAGGGATATAAGGAAGCTGAAAGTGAAAGAATAGAAAATAATTTTACATGCAAAGAATAACCAAAAAAGGCAAGAGAAGCTATAATATTATTGGACAAAATAGACTTTAATTGCAAAACTATTTTAAGAGATAAAGAAGGCCACTATATATTAAAAAAACTGGGGAAGGGTGGAAGTTGGCATCGGTTTGGGTAGGCACTCACCATTTCTCTCACAGAGGATGGCTGATTGGGGACAGGATATTGCCCAGGTGGTCTGTTCTGGAAGCCTGTGGAGTGAGAACCTTGGGGACATTGATCTGGAGGGAGCTGGACAGCAAGATGGACTGCTCAATATAAAATCATGAGTTTATTTCCCCAGCTGGAAATCAGGGATGCAGATGGCTAAGCCCTATCCTACTGGCAACCCGGTGAGCGGGAGTACTCTCCGAGAGTGGGAGGGTCCTGGCAAAGGGTGAGAGGGTTTTTTTCTGTCAGGTTGGCTGCATGGGCCCCCTTGCAGCTTTTTGGAAGCAAATCAGCCAGCTAGAAGTGGTGCCAGGCTGAGGGGAGAGACGAATCTGCTAAGAAAGCCTGATTTACCTAACAGCCATAGGACACAGAGGCTTAGCTGGAGAGGGGGCAGAGCCAACCAATTTTATAGTTCCATGCTGAGTATCAGTCTCAGCTCCCCTGGGGGTGGTCAGGCATTGGGAAGTGTTTTATAAGTTTCCATGAGCCTATTTAGGGTCCCCTCGGCAGAGGGCGTGGTCCAGAAGAGACCTTTTTTGGGTCTGTAATTTCTTCAAAAAAATTTTTTAACTTAATTTAATCACTAAAATCTCCCTCAAAACCTGCAGAGAGAAGGCTGCAGGGTAGTTGATTGATGAACGCAGGTGAAAGTGTCCACAAGGGCCCAAGAAGGAATGCTGTTCTCCGTTAACTTTGTTTGACTGCATGCTTGTGTGTTTGTTTGGTTTTTCTTTCTTTGTTTGTTTCTTCCTTTTCTTTCCTCTTTCCTCCACCATCCATTTTTTTAAAATTAGGTGCTGCTAGCTTGTTTCTTTTTCCTATGCTTCTTCTTCCTTGATTTTGCATACTCTGTGTATAGTGATTTTGACTACCAATGCTATCTCCTTTCCTTCCTTCATCTTTCCACCTTTTCTTTACTGTTGTGGTTCTTACATTCCACCTTTTTTCATTAGTCCTCAACTTCAAGGGTGTTGATTTTTATCTTGTCTATTCTGTTTTCTTTCCTTTTCTTTTTTTAAAATTAACTGTTTCCTTTCAGGCCTTTCTTTAATTTTTCCCTCTCTCCTCATCATTCTGGCCTTTTAAATCATTCTATATATTTTTCCCTATTTGGTTTCCCATT